>CM056059.1:212007944-212280444 GCA_029574335.1 Rana kukunoris | reverse complement strand
TTGCAGCTGCCGGCTCTGTGTGTGACACAAGTAGAGGAGGGAGGGGAGCAGTCTGACATGCCAGCGCCTCCCCACCCACGGCGCCTTGGTGCAGAGCAAAGCCGCCCACCCGCCCAGGATCGGCCCTGGTTGCCATACTACCTAAATCTAACAGTGCTCTGGCATGGAGTTGGTTTACCTATATGTCAGACCCAAACTGTCCCTTTGTGAGGCCGACGTGTACAGCACAAAATGTCTGGATGTACTGTAGCAAGACATTCTCCATACAACTCCACTCTCCATGGGCTCTTCTTGAAGGGTACATTGAGCTTAGATATGGCCCTAGGAGTGACACCACCAGCTAAGCACATTCTTGTTCCTTCATGCAAGAGCAGAGCTTTGGGAAACTGGGATGGTCACTTCCTGGCTCTCCTGAGTGCTGGTTCCTTAGTTAGTGAGTGGTTTAAAGTGGTTCTGATGGCAGATTTTTACCACAATGCATTATATGCATCCCATGCTGGATCTACGTTTGCATTTGCACATGAGCTGGGGGGGGGGGGGGGGCTGGGGGAGGGAGAGAGGGATGTTTTTTTATTTATTGTTATTTATTTAAGATACATTTATATGACTCCCTGGTGATAGCTTGGCCATTGATAGGCACTCTTTATGGAGAGATGAGAGATTAGGTCCCTGATCCCACCCCCAACCACCACCAATTCTACCACCACCACTACTGCCACTGATCCGACCCCCCCACCACCACCACTACTGCCACTGCTCACATCTCCCTCCCACCACCACCACTAATCCCACCACTACTGCCACTGATCCCACCCCCCACCAACACCACTACTGCCACTGATCCCACCCCCACCACTACTGCCACTAATCCCACCCCCACCACTACTACTGCCACTAATCCCACCCCCCAACACCACCACCACTAATCCCACCACCACCACTACTGCCACTGATCCCAACCCACCACCACTAATGCCACTGATCCCACCCCCACCACTACTGCCACTGATCCCACCCCCACCACCATCCCTCTGCCCCTGGTCCCCTCTTCCCCCACCATCATCCCTCTTCCACTGATCCCATGCCCCCAATCCCATCCTCCACTACCATCCCTCTGTTCCTGATCCCACCCTACCACCATCCTTCTGCCCCTGATCCCATCCCTTTCCCCCCCACCACTATCTCCCTGCCCCTGAACCCATCTTTTCTCCTCACCACTACTGCCACTGATCTCAATGGGGCACTCTGGAGGATGTAAGGGGGCACCTAAAGGCATTAGGGGGCACTCTGGGAGGTACTGTTTTAGTACCTCTCAGAGTGCCCCCTTTTATCTTCCAAAGTGCTCCCTTACATCCTCCAAAATGCGTACGTCACTGCCTGTTTCAGGGGTTCAGGTGCATGCTTCCACCAATCTACTCCACTGTGAACTTTGTTTATATTGAATTAAACCTAATTTCATTTGTATTGCTTTAAATATTTTCTTGTTTTGAAGTGACACTGACTCTTTATTTACACCAGGGGGGGGCGCAGTTTGCCACTTTTGTCAGTGCCAACCAGACAGGGATGGACTGGCCATTGGGACTACAGGGAGGTTCCCGGTGGGCCGATGGCTCAGTGGGCCGGCTTCAGTGACAGCGGACCGCCGTAACCCCTCCACTCCTCTGTCTCTCCCTTTCCGCAGCGCTCACCTGGGGGGAACAACGAAGCAGGGAGAGGACCAGAGGAGCAGGGGGGCATGGGGGAGGGGACAGACAGCTGACTCTACAGCTATGGCCTGGGAGTTTCTCACTTCTGCCTATACTGAATCTTTGCCCCGGGTGAAATAATGTCTAGCTTCCCCACATGTACTGCCCATAAGAGTACCAGTACCAGCCGTTCTACTCTAACAAAGTAGAACAGCTAGTGGCTAGTGAAGGGGGAGAGGGGGCTTGGGTAGCCGGGGGGGGGGTGCGGGAGTTGTCCTGAAGCCATGGGAGAGACCTGTCAAAGTGGGCCAGTCTGGATGAAGTCCCGGGCCAAATTTTTGTCCCAATCCAGCTCTGCAACCAGATGGTCAAATAATTGAAACTGGCACTAAGATTTGGGAAACAGAACATTTTTCTGGATTTGCCAAACCTCTTGTGAAGCAAACACTGACCAGTTTGCTCATACACACTGCTAAACACATAACACAGCCGTCTGAGACTTCAGCGGTCTGACATGCTCTCTGCATAGTCTGTACATCAACAACACTCCTGCTTCCTAATCAGTGATGTCCGTGCACCACAGACTCAGATCACTTCCCTGTGCATTGTAAGGTTTTCAAGCTCCCCAGTAACAACTAAGAAATTTTAACCCTTGCTGCAGCACATTAGTTTTGTTCAATAACATAAACATGTTCTCATTAATTTCCAAACATGCAGTCTAACTGTATTTTAGTAATAATACATAAAACTTCAGCTGGGCTTAAATTTCATTAAAACTATAACCTCACCAGTTGTAGTAGGTGGTGGTGTAGATTTAGTAGTAGTTCTGGTAGTTGTAGTGGTTATTGTTGTTCCAGTAGTTGGAGTTGGTGGTGTAGTTGTAGTGCTTGTTGTTGTTGTTGTTCCAATAGTTGTAGATGGGGGTGTGGTTGTCATGGTTGATGTTGTTGTTACAGTAGTTGGAGTTGGTGGTGTAGTTGTAGTGCTTGTTGTTGTTGTTCCAATAGTTGTAGATGGGGGTGTAGTTGTCCTGGTGGATGTTGTTGTTCCAGTAGTTGTAGATGGTGGGGTAGTTGTAGTGGTTGTTGTTCCAATAGTTGTAGATGGGGGTGTGGTTGTCATGGTTGATGTTGTTGTTACAGTAGTTGGAGTTGGTGGTGTAGTTGTAGTGCTTGTTGTTGTTCCAATAGTTGTAGATGGGGGTGTGATTGTCATGGTTGATGTTGTTGTTACAGTAGTTGGAGTTGGTGGTGTAGTTGTAGTGCTTGTTGTTGTTGTTCCAATAGTTGTAGATGGGGGTGTAGTTGTCCTGGTGGATGTTGTTGTTCCAGTAGTTGTAGATGGTGGGGTAGTTGTAGTGGTTGTTGTTCCAATAGTTGTAGATGGGGGTGTGGTTGTCATGGTTGATGTTGTTGTTACAGTAGTTGGAGTTGGTGGTGTAGTTGTAGTGCTTGTTGTTGTTGTTGTTGTTCCAATAGTTGTAGATGGGGGTGTGGTTGTCATGGTTGATGTTGTTCTTACAGTAGTTGGAGTTGGTGGTGTAGTTGTAGTGCTTGTTGTTGTTGTTGTTCCAATAGTTGTAGATGGTGGTGTAGTTGTCGTGGTTGATTTTGTTGTTCCAGTAGTTGTAGATGGTGGGGTAGTTGTAGTGGTTGTTGTTCCAGTAGTTGTAGATGGTGGTGTAGTTGTCGTGGTTGATGTTGTTGTTCCAGTAGTTGTAGATGGTGGGGTAGTTGTAGTGGTGGTTGTTCCAGTAGTTGTAGATGGTGGTGTAGTTGTAGTGGTCAATGTTGTTCCGGGAGTTGAAGTTGGTGGGGTAGTTGTAGTGGTTGATGTTGTTGTTGTAGTTGTAGTGCCAGTGGTTGTAGATGGTGGTGTAGTGGTTGATGTTGTTGTTCCAGTAGTTGTAGATGGTGGTGTAGTGGTTGATGTTGTTGTTCCAGTAGTTGGAGTTGGTGGTGTAGTTGTAGTGCTTGTTGTTGTTGTTCCAATAGTTGTAGATGGGGGTGTAGTTGTCCTGGTGGATGTTGTTGTTCCAGTAGTTGTAGATGGTGGGGTAGTTGTAGTGGTTGTTTTTCCAATAGTTGTAGATGGGGGTGTGGTTGTCATGGTTGATGTTGTTGTTACAGTAGTTGGAGTTGGTGGTGTAGTTGTAGTGCTTGTTGTTGTTGTTGTTCCAATAGTTGTAGATGGGGGTGTGGTTGTCATGGTTGATGTTGTTGTTACAGTAGTTGGAGTTGGTGGTGTAGTTGTAGTACTTGTTGTTGTTGTTGTTCCAATAGTTGTAGATGGGGGTGTAGTTGTCGTGGTTGATGTTGTTGTTCCAGTAGTTGGAGTTGGTGGTGTAGTTGTAGTGCTTGTTGTTGTTGTTGTTCCAATAGTTGTAGATGGGGGTGTGGTTGTCATGGTTGATGTTGTTCTTACAGTAGTTGGAGTTGGTGGTGTAGTTGTAGTGCTTGTTGTTGTTGTTGTTCCAATAGTTGTAGATGGTGGTGTAGTTGTCGTGGTTGATTTTGTTGTTCCAGTAGTTGTAGATGGTGGGGTAGTTGTAGTGGTTGTTGTTCCAGTAGTTGTAGATGGTGGTGTAGTTGTCGTGGTTGATGTTGTTGTTCCAGTAGTTGTAGATGGTGGGGTAGTTGTAGTGGTGGTTGTTCCAGTAGTTGTAGATGGTGGTGTAGTTGTAGTGGTCAATGTTGTTCCGGGAGTTGAAGTTGGTGGGGTAGTTGTAGTGGTTGATGTTGTTGTTCCAGTGGTTGTAGATGGTGGTGTAGTGGTTGATGTTGTTGTTCCAGTAGTTGTAGATGGTGGTGTAGTGGTTGATGTTGTTGTTCCAGTAGTTGGAGTTGGTGGTGTAGTTGTAGTGCTTGTTGTTGTTGTTCCAATAGTTGTAGATGGGGGTGTAGTTGTCCTGGTGGATGTTGTTGTTCCAGTAGTTGTAGATGGTGGGGTAGTTGTAGTGGTTGTTGTTCCAATAGTTGTAGATGGGGGTGTGGTTGTCATGGTTGATGTTGTTGTTACAGTAGTTGGAGTTGGTGGTGTAGTTGTAGTGCTTGTTGTTGTTGTTGTTCCAATAGTTGTAGATGGGGGTGTAGTTGTCGTGGTTGATGTTGTTGTTCCAGTAGTTGGAGTTGGTGGTGTAGTTGTAGTGCTTGTTGTTGTTGTTGTTCCAATAGTTGTAGATGGGGGTGTGGTTGTCATGGTTGATGTTGTTCTTACAGTAGTTGTAGTTGGTGGTGTAGTTGTAGTGCTTGTTGTTGTTGTTGTTTCAATAGTTGTAGATGGTGGGGTAGTTGTAGTGGTTGTTGTTCCAATAGTTGTAGATGGGGGTGTGGTTGTCATGGTTGATGTTGTTTTTACAGTAGTTGGAGTTGGTGGTGTAGTTGTAGTGCTTGTTGTTGTTGTTCCAATAGTTGTAGATGGGGGTGTGGTTGTCATGGTTGATGTTGTTCTTACAGTAGTTGGAGTTGGTGGTGTAGTTGTAGTGCTTGTTGTTGTTGTTGTTCCAATAGTTGTAGATGGTGGTGTAGTTGTCGTGGTTGATTTTGTTGTTCCAGTAGTTGTAGATGGTGGGGTAGTTGTAGTGGTTGTTGTTCCAGTAGTTGTAGATGGTGGTGTAGTTGTCGTGGTTGATGTTGTTGTTCCAGTAGTTGTAGATGGTGGGGTAGTTGTAGTGGTGGTTGTTCCAGTAGTTGTAGATGGTGGTGTAGTTGTAGTGGTCAATGTTGTTCCGGGAGTTGAAGTTGGTGGGGTAGTTGTAGTGGTTGATGTTGTTGTTCCAGTGGTTGTAGATGGTGGTGTAGTGGTTGATGTTGCTGTTCCAGTAGTTGTAGATGGTGGTGTAGTGGTTGATGTTGTTGTTCCAGTAGTTGGAGTTGGTGGTGTAGTTGTAGTGCTTGTTGTTGTTCCAATAGTTGAAGATGGGGGTGTAGTTGTCCTGGTGGATGTTGTTGTTCCAGTAGTTGTAGATGGTGGGGTAGTTGTAGTGGTTGTTGTTCCAATAGTTGTAGATGGGGGTGTGGTTGTCATGGTTGATGTTGTTGTTACAGTAGTTGGAGTTGGTGGTGTAGTTGTAGTGCTTGTTGTTGTTGTTGTTCCAATAGTTGTAGATGGGGGTGTAGTTGTCGTGGGTTGATGTTGTTGTTCAGTATTGGAGTTGTGTGTGTGTAGTGTTGTTGTTGTTGTGTGTTGTTCCATGTTGTAGATGGGGGTGTGGTTGTCAGTTGTGTTGTTCTTACAGTGTTGTAGTGGTGGTGTATGTAGTGTTGTTGTTGTTGTTGTTTCAATAGTTGTAGATGGTGGGGTAGTTGTAGTGGTTGTTGTTCAATAGTTGTAGTGGGGGTGTGGTTGTCAGGTTGATGTTGTTTTTACAGTAGTTGGAGTTGGTGGTGTAGTTGTAGTGCTTGTTGTTGTTGTTCCAATAGTTGTAGTGGGGGTGTGGTTGTCAGGTTGATGTTGTTCTTACAGTAGTGGAGTTGGTGGTGTAGTTGTAGTGCTTGTGTTGTTGTTGTTCCATGTTGTAGATGTGGTTAGTTGTCGTGGTTGATTTTGTTGTTCCAGTAGTGTAGATGGTGGGGTAGTTGTAGTGGTGTTGTTCCAGTAGTTGTAGATGGTGGTGTAGTTGTCGTGGTTGATGTTGTTGTTCAGTAGTTGTAGATGGTGGGGTAGTTGTAGTGGTGGTTGTTCCAGTAGTGTAGTGTGGTGTAGTTGTAGTGGTCAATGTTGTTCCGGGAGTTGAAGTTGGTGGGGTAGTTGTAGTGGTTGATGTTGTTGTTCCAGTGGTTGTAGATGGTGGTGTAGTGGTTGATGTTGCGTTCCAGTGTTGTAGTGGTGGTGATGTTGTTGTTGTTCCAGTAGTTGGAGTTGTGGTGTAGTTGTATGCTTGTTGTTGTTCCAATAGTTGAAGATGGGGGTGTAGTGTCCTGTGGATGTTGTTGTTCCATGTTGTAGATGTGGGGTAGTTGTAGTGGTTGTTGTTCCAATAGTTGTAGTGGGGTGGGTTGTCAGTTGATGTGTTGTTACAGTAGTTGGAGTTGGTGGTGTAGTGTAGTGCTTGTTGTTGTTGTTGTTGTTCCAATAGTTGTAGATGGGGGTGTGTTGTCGTGTTGATGTTGTTGTTCATGTTGTAGATGGTGGGGTATGTAGTGTTGTTGTTCCAGTAGTTGTAGATGGTGGTGTAGTTGTCGTGGTTGAGTTGTTGTTTCAGTAGTGTAGTTGGAGGTGGGGTGTTGTGGTGTTGTTCCAGTAGTGTAGACGGTGGTGTAGTTGTAGTGGTCAATTGTTCCGGGAGTTGAAGTTGTGGGGTGTTGTAGTGGTTGATGTTGTTGTTCCAGTGGTTGTAGATGGCGGTGTAGTGGTGTGTTGTTGTTCCAGATGTAGATGGGTGTGGTTGTGTTGTTGTTCATGTTGGAGTTGGTGGTGTATGTAGTGTTGTTGTTGTTGTTCCAATAGTTGTAGATGGGGGTGTGGTTGTCAGTTGAGTTGTTGTTACAGTAGTGGAGTGGTGTGTAGTTGTAGTGCTTGTTGTTGTTGTTGTTCCAATAGTTGTAGATGGGGGTGTGGTTGTCATGGTTGATGTTGTTGTTACAGTAGTTGGAGTTGGTGGTGTAGTTGTAGTACTTGTTGTTGTTGTTCCAATAGTTGTAGATGGTGGTGTAATTTCTGTGGTTGAAGTTGTTTCAGAAGTTGTAGATTGTGGTGTAATTTCAGTGGTTGAAATTGTTTCAGTAGTTGTAGATTGTGGTGTAATTTCCGTGGTTGAAGCTGTTTTTACACTAGTTGTAGGTGGTGGGGTAGTTGTAGTGGTTGATGTTGTTGTTCCAGTAGTTGTAGATGGAGGTGTAGTGGTTAATGTTGTTGTTCCAGTAGTTGTAGAGGGTGGTGTAGTGGTTGATGTTGTTGTTCCAGTAGTTGTAGATGGTGGTGTAGTTGTAGTGGTTGTTGTTCCAGTAGTTGTAGATGGTGGTGTAGTGGTTGATGTTGTTGTTACAGTAGTTGGAGTTGGTGGTGTAGTTGTAGTGCTTGTTGTTGTTGTTCCAATAGTTGTAGATGGGGCTGTGGTTGTCATGGTTGATGTTGTTGTTACAGTAGTTGGAGTTGGTAGTATAGTTGTAGTGCTTTTGGTTGTTGTTGTTGTTCCAATAGTTGTAGATGGGGGTGTAGTTGTCGTGGTTGATGTTGTTGTTCCAGTAGTTGTGAATGGTGGGGTAGTTGTAATGGTTGTTGTTCCAGTAGTTGTAGATGGTGGTGTAGTTGTCGTGGTTGATGTTGTTGTTCCAGTAGTTGTAGATGGTGGGGTAGTTGTAGTGGTGGTTGTTCCAGTAGTTGTAGATGGTGGTGTAGTTGTAGTGGTCAATGTTGTTCCGGGAGATGAAGTTGGTGGGGTAGTTGTAGTGGTTGATGTTGTTGTTCCAGTGGTTGTAGATGGTGGTGTAGTGGTTGATGTTGTTGTTCCAGTAGTTGTAGATGGTGGTGTAGTGGTTGATGTTGTTGTTCCAGTAGTTGGAGTTGGTGGTGTAGTTGTAGTGCTTCTTGTTGTTGTTCCAATAGTTGTAGATGGGGGTGTAGTTGTCCTGGTTGATGTTGTTGTTCCAGTAGTTGTAGATGGTGGGGTAGTTGTAGTGGTTGTTGTTCCAGTAGTTGTAGATGGTGGTGTAGTTGTAGTGGTCGATGTTGTTCCGGGAGTTGAAGTTGGTGGGGTAGTTGTAGTGGTTGATGTTGTTGTTCCAGTGGTTGTAGATGGTGGTGTAGTGGTTGATGTTGTTGTTCCAGTAGTTGTAGATGGCGGTGTAGTGGTTGATGTTGTTGTTCCAATAGTTGTAGATGGGGGTGTGGTTGTCATGGTTGATGTTGTTGTTACGGTAGTTGGAGTTGGTGGTGTAGTTGTAGTGCTTGTTGTTCCAGGAGTTGAAGTTGGTGGGGTAGTTGTAGTGGTTGATGTTGTTGTTCCAGTGGTTGTAGATGGTGGTGTAGTGGTTGATGTTGTTGTTCCAGTAGTTGTAGATGGCGGTGTAGTGGTTGATGTTGATGTTCCAGTAGTTGTAGATGGTGGTGTAGTTGTAGTGCTTGTTGTTGTTCCAATAGTTGTAGATGGGGGTGTGGTTGTCATGGTTGATGCTGTTGTTACAGTAGTTGGAGTTGGTGGTGTAGTTGTAGTGCTTGTTGTTGTTGTTGTTCCAGTAGTTGTAGATGGTGGGGTAATTTCAGTGGTTGAAGTTGTTTCAGAAGTTGTAGATTGTAGTGTAATTTCAGTGGTTGAAATTGTTTCAGAAGTTGTAGATTGTGGTGTAATTTCAGTGGTTGAAATTGTTTCAGTAGTTGTAGATTGTGGTGTAATTTCCGTGGTTGAAGATGTTTTTACACTAGTTGTAGATGCTGGGGTAGTTATAATGGTTGATGTTGTTGTTCCAGTAGTTGTAGATGGAGGTGTAGTGGTTGATGTTGTTGTTCCAGTGGTTGTAGATGGTGGTGTAGTGGTTGATTTTGTTGTTCCAGTAGTTGTAGATGGCGGTGTACTGGTTGATGTTGTTGTTCCAGTAGTTGTAGATGGTGGTGTAGTTGTAGTGCTTGTTGTTGTTGTTCCAATAGTTGTAGATGGAGGTGTGGTTGTCATGGTTGATGTTGTTGTTACAGTAGTTGGAGTTGGTGGTGTAGTTGTAGTGCTTGTTGTTGTTGTTGTTCCAGTAGTTGTAGATGGTGGTGTAGTTGTTAATGTTGTTCCAGTAGTTGAAGATGGTGGTGTAGTTGTAGTGGCCGATGTTGTTCCAGGAGTTGAAGTTGGTGGGGTAGTTGTAGTGGTTGATGTTGTTGTTCCAGTGGTTGTAGATGGTGATGTAGTGGTTGATGTTGTTGTTCCAGTAGTTGTAGATGGTGGGGTAGTTGTAGTGGTTGTTGTTCCAGTAGTTGTAGATGGTGGTGTAGTTGTCGTAGTTGATGTTGTTGTTACAGTAGTTGGAGATGGTGGTATAGTTGTTGATGTTGTTGTTCCAGTAGTTGAAGATGGTGGTGTAGTTGTTAATGTTGTTCCAGTAGTTGAAGATGGTGAAGTAGTTATAGTGGTCGATGTTGTTCCAGGAGTTGAAGTTGGTGGGGTAGTTGTAGTGGTTGATGTTGTTGTTCCAGTAGTTGTAGATGGTGGTGTAGTGGTTGATGTTGTTATTCCAGTAGTTGTAGATGGTGGTGTAGTTGTAGTGGTTGATGATGTTGTTCCAGTGGTTGTAGATGATGGTGTAGTGGTTGATGTTATTGTTCCAGTAGTTGTAGATGGGGGTGTAGTTGTTGTGGTTAATGTTGTTATTCCAGTAGTTGTAGATGGGGGTGTAGTTGTAGTGGTTGATGATGTTGTTCCAGTGGTTGTAGATGATGGTGTAGTGGTTGATGTTCTTGTTCCAGTATTTGTAGATGGCGGTGTAGTGGTTGATGTTGTTGTTCCAGTAGTTGTAGATGGTGGTGTAGTTGTAGTGCTTGTTGTTGTTGTTCCAATAGTTGTAGATGGGGGTGTGGTTGTCATGGTTGATGTTGTTGTTACAGTAGTTGGAGTTGGTGGTGTAGTTGTAGTGCTTGTTGTTGTTGTTGTTCCAATAGTTGTAGATGGGGGTGTGGTTGTCATGGTTGATGTTGTTCTTACAGTAGTTGGAGTTGGTGGTGTAGTTGTAGTGCTTGTTGTTGTTCCAATAGTTGTAGATGGTGGTGTAGTTGTCGTGGTTGATGTTGTTGTTCCAGTAGTTGTAGATGGTGGGGTAGTTGTAGTGGTTGTTGTTCCAGTAGTTGTAGATGGTGGTGTAGTTGTCGTGGTTGATGTTGTTGTTCCAGTAGTTGGAGTTGGTGGTGTAGTTGTAGTGCTTGTTGTTGTTGTTGTTGTTGTTCCAATAGTTGTAGATGGGGGTGTGGTTGTCATGGTTGATGTTGTTGTTACAGTAGTTGGAGTTGGTGGTGTAGTTGTAGTGCTTGTTGTTGTTCCAATAGTTGTAGATGGGGGTGTAGTTGTCGTGGTTGATGTTGTTGTTCCAGTAGTTGTAGATGGTGGGGTAATTTCAGTGGTTGAAGTTGTTTCAGAAGTTGTAGATTGTAGTGTAATTTCAGTGGTTGAAATTGTTTCAGTAGTTGTAGATTGTGGTGTAATTTCTGTGGTTGAAGCTGTTTTTACACTAGTTGTAGATGGTGGGGTAGTTGTAGTGGTTGATGTTGTTGTTCCAGTAGTTGTAGATGGAGGTGTAGTGGTTAATGTTGCTGTTCCAGTAGTTGTAGAGGGTGGTGTAGTGGTTGATGTTGTTGTTCCAGTAGTTGGAGTTGGTGGTGTAGTTGTAGTGCTTGTTGTTGTTGTTGTTCCAATAGTTGTAGATGGGGGTGTAGTTGTCGTGGTTGATGTTGTTGTTCCAGTAGTTGTAGATGGTGGTGTAGTTGTCGTGGTTGAAGTTGTTGTTACAGTAGTTGGAGATGGTGGTATAGTTGTAGTGCTTGTTGTTGTTGTTGTTCCAATAGTTGTAGATGGGGGTGTAGTTGTCGTGGTTGATGTTGTTGTTCCAGTGGTTGTAGATGGTGGTGTAGTGGTTGATGTTGTTGTTCCAGTAGTTGTAGATGGTGGTGTAGATGTAGTGGTTGTTGTTCCAGTAGTTGTAGATGGAGGTGTAGTGGTTGATGTTGTTGGTCCAGTAGTTGTAGATGGTGGGCTAGTTGTAGTGGTTGATGCTGTTGTTCCAGTAGTTGTAGATGGTGGGGTAGTTGTAGTGGTTGATGCTGCTGTTCCAGTAGTTGTAGATGGTGGGGTAGTTGTTGATGTTGTTGTTCCAGTCGTTGAAGATGGGGGTGTAGTTGCAGTGGTCGTAGCTGTAGTTGCTGTTACTGTTGGTGAAAAATCGTTTTTTTTACGTGTTGGCAAGGAAACAGAAAAATGATCAATAACTTACAGAAATAATACATTTTAATATGTTATTTGTTGGTTTTTATTTTAAAACAATTCATTTTAAAACCATATCATATAACCCATGGCCTTCAATATTTTTTCTGTTTTTTTTTTTTATACTTTTGTGTTTTTTCTGGACACCTGAAGCTCTGGGCTATGAATGTACACAGCTGATCAGCATCCTGGCCATTAAACATTGTCTTGCTGACAGGCTCCTGCTGTATGCAATAACAGCAGGAGCCAGCTTGGGAGAGCGCATGCAGACACCCTAAACCCGGAAGTAGGTAGTGATCCACCAGTACATTGCTTTGCCTACAGCAGCCACTCGCCCATATTAGAATGCGGGCAAGCAGTCATTAAATGGTTAATGTACAAATTATATGCTTATTTGTGACATGAAATATGCTGAAAAGATTATTGTGCTGAAAATCAATTTTTTGTTTGCATCTTTTTATATACCAGAGTTTATTTTTTTTGAGGTTTTTTCACCATCTTTTATGTAGTTTTAATTTATGACTTTCTGGCACCAGAATAAATGTTCTGATAATAACAATAATAATAATACCATTCCATAATCTAGCATAAATATGTCTATGCATGTATTATTGCTAATAGTCACACCTATTGCTGATAGCATTCCTGGGTTTATTTGACAATACAGTTGTAATGTGCATAACTTTTATTAGTTAGCTACACTAATCTGAAATTTGGTTGCTATGACTTACAACAATTTTCACATGGTCGTTGTTCTATTGTTCAAATTTATTTTGCAATGACTATTTCCCATAGCAAACATGAATTTTCTAACTCACCAGTTGTAGTGGTACAAGGATAAGTTATTTTATCAATTGTCCCATTAATTCCACATATGGCACTGAGACATTGTCCATTGCCAACATATTCAGTGTAGACTGTTTCATTGTACTGATATATCATTCCATTGTATAAACAGAAACAGGCTGTAAAAAAAAGGGTTGACAGCATTAGAATAAATATTATTATACACTCAATATTTACTGTTATCCTATGTGTATATCCAACAACATATTGGGATTATTACAAAATGAGATGATGATTTTCACACAAACCATTCACTTCAATTATCAGTTCATGAGAAAAAGTAATTTAACAGGAATTTAATTGGCACATGATTTGATATTTGAAATAAATACTCTGACCGCATATTGCCCTTCAATCTTTTCAACCACCCCAATGTTTTGGTGAGGTGAACTCTTCTTGTATGCATATTTATTCCATTGTAAATATTTATTTTTGTACATCATGACCCCCTGGGTAGCCCTCTATGGGTGCTGGGTTTTAGCGTGGGTGGTCCTCAAGGCAAGCGTTTTAGGCTTACTATTAGTGTTGCTCACGAATATTCGCATTGCGAATATTCGTTACGAATATTGCACATTCGAGTATTCGCGAATAACTGGAATATCGCGGTGAATATTCGCTATTGCAAATATTCGTATTTCTTCAAACTTATTTTTAAAACAGATCACATCCTAGTGATCTGATCTCCATCGACGTCTAAAAGCATTGATAGTATGATTAGAGACCCTGGGCCGAGTAGCTGAGGCGATCCTTTTATGTTGCCGAATATTCGCAATGCGAATATTCGTATTACGAATATTCGCGAATACGTTCTCTGCCCTTCTGTGTTTTGTGTATAAAAAAAAAAAAAAAATTAGCTTTAGTTTTAGTCATATAAGTTTGTGTAAGTAGAGTTAGTGTTTAGTGCCTATTAGTTTAGTAATCCAGGAAATGATCTCCGTTTTCGCGTGTTGACGAGAATTTCGCAATCAATTTCGCTTTCGCATTAGCAAAATTTCGCTATTTTTTTTTTTTATAAAATATCGCGAATATTCGTTAATATCGAATATTCGTGATATTTTATCAAAAAAAAAATAGCGAAATTTCGCAATCAATTTCGCTTTCGCATTAGCGAAATTTCGCTATTTTTTTTTTTTTTTATAAAATATCACGAATATTCGATATTAACGAATATTCGCGAATACGTTCTCAGCCCTTCTGTGTTTTGTGTATATAAAAACAAAAAAATTAGCTTTTGTTTTAGTCATATAAATTTGTGTAAGTAGAGTAGTGTTTAGTGCATATTAGTTTAGTAATCCAGGAAATGATCTCCGTTTTCGCGTGTTGACGAGAATTTCGCAATCAATTTCGCATTCACACTAGCGAAATTTCGCATTAGCGAAATTTCGCAATTTTGATTTTTTGATAAAATATCACGAATATTCGATATTAACGAATATTCGCGAATATTCTTCTATATATTCGCGAAATATCGCAAAATCGAATATGGCGTATTCCGCTCATCACTACTTACAATGCCTTCCACAATATCCAATCAGATAGGAGGTTACCACTTCCTTGATTGTATGCTCAATGTTCTTTATGTTTGATCATACCACTATCTGGTACTCAGAGTATTTACCATATTCTCCATGCTGCATCATTATGATGCTTTGTATACTTTACGCTTGCCTCGTGGCCTGTTCCTCTCCACATCCCTGGTACCCCTATACGGGGCTCCCCTTGTCATGTTGTCAGTTAGGGTGGGGTGTACAATCCCATACCCATAATATTGATACTTATATTTACCTGTTTCTGTAATCGTCTTAATTTTTATTTCTATTGTGATTATATATTTACCTTCCTTGTTTATTATTTTAACTCAGCTACCTGCCTTTTTCCCGCCTGGCCCGGGATTTTTTGATGCCCCCTGGTGCCCCTATGTGGCGGACTTGTGGAATCCCTGGTGAGCGGGGCACAAAATAGATCTTCCCCTTTGTTTTGGGGTTGCCCTTCCTCACTTGCAACCCCCACAACGTGGGCTTCCGCCCTTACACCGTGGGAGGCATTGGGGGATTTAATGGCAGATGCTGTCTGCCCTTGGTGCCATGGACTGTGGACCTAGGGAGCCACCTAACCCACTGATGACCCAGTAAGTAACCTTCTCCTCTTGAACCACCCCCTGACATGGCAGGACTATCTTCCTCCATGTCCATTCATTATCTATCTCTACTCTTTCTAGGTATACTGTGCTGGGTCTGTTGCAGTGCATTACCCATGCCCTGCTATACGGTGCTGATCCCACAGTGTCCTCTTTATCAGGTTATCCATTTACCTATTTCTCCCTGGGTCTTATTCATCAAACTGTATTGACACTATGCAGGTATTAAATGTTTATCTAACTTCCCTCTCTCTCCTCCCCCCTTCCTCTTTCTCCTTCCTTCTCTGTTCTCCCCCCCCTCTCCCTCCCCCTATACCTTTCCTCCCCTTTCAGGTCCTTTTCATCTCTTTCCTCCCTCCCCCTCTTTCCCTCCTTTATCTTTATATTCAAACTTTTTGCATCTCACCACCTTCATGTGGTTATCATCACTATCCTCACCATTCTCTTCTTGGGCTTTGTCCTTTATACCATCACAAAACATGGATTATCACTATTGTCATGTCTTAATATTTGGCAACCTTCACTTTGGTCATGCCCCTGAACCACTTTTATACACTTTTACCATTAGCACATTCCCCCGCCATCACCCCTCCCCACTCATTTCCACTTGTCCCTATTCCTGGCCTTTTATACCAATTGTTCTTATTACCACTGATATATCTTCTCGTCCACTTGGACAGTCAGCCCACCCATGACACGTTCCGCCCCCCCCCCCCCACGTCCGCTGCGGTGGAACCTCCTCTTGTGGCACGTTGATGTCCCCGGTCTGGCAAGGGTTTTAGGTAGGCAGCTTTGACTTAACCCTCTCCCCTCCAATATATTTTCTGGTGCTTGTTTGTATACATGAGACTATTTTTGAATTGCTAGTTTTCTGATCAATTTATTAACTGTTTGCAGACATTCTCCTGATGAAGCGGTTTTACCGCAAAACTAGTAGAGATGCCCTTCGCAACCCATGTCCTATTGGGACATCTCCCCCATGTGGGGACTCTTCTTATAGTGATCCATGTGGTCTGCCACTAAATGGTTTTAATTGTGTATGAATGTCATTGTCTTTTATTGATTTTTACTAATAAAACTGATTTATATTTTTTATATATGTGCTTTATACTTTATTTTACTTTATGTATCTGTACCATGATACTCCAATCGCCCACTTCTCCCCTGTTCTTTGGAGCTTTTGATTTGGGGACAAATTCTCCAATCTTTCTAGACAATTTATTGTGTGAAGAGAATCAACTCTCAAAATATATGGTGCTATATATTAAAAGGAAAATATACCACAATTTATTTAAATTAAAATTGGCACAAAATGGGTTATATGTATTGCAGATTTCAATAGCGTTATACAGTAAGCTTTTGTGTGATTATTTATATATATATATATATATATATATATATATATATATATATATATATATATAGGCACACACCACGCACACATAGACAATTGTCCACAATCGCCTGTTTAACGAATAAACCCCATATGTGACAATCTAAAGGCTAGGTAGGTATTGCAGTGATAATACCTGCAGGAGATATCCTCCATAACCTGAAAAACATTCCAGGATAATTCATGTCTGCACACTCCATACACATGCCCATGATATACAGTGCTGTGCAAAGTATTTGGTCCTTTCCTGATTTTTTTTTTATATATATATTTTTCACACTTAAATGATTCAGATCATCCAAAAAAAAATATTACACAAAGATAACGCAAGTAAATCCAAGATGCAGCTTTTAAATTATTATTTCATTTATTAAGGGAAAAATGTGAAAAAGTAAAT
This sequence comes from Rana kukunoris, assembly GCA_029574335.1. Taxonomy (NCBI): domain Eukaryota; kingdom Metazoa; phylum Chordata; class Amphibia; order Anura; family Ranidae; genus Rana; species Rana kukunoris. The sequence continues at coordinate 212,264,094 of CM056059.1, read as the reverse complement.
GCTGAATCATGAATAAACTGTGATTAACCACAATTTTTGGAGAAAGCCAAGTTAAATTTCACTTGCCACACCCAGGCCTGATTACTGCCAGACCTGTTGAATTAAAAAAAAAATCACTTAAATAGAAGCTGTCTGACAAAGTGAAGAATGCTAAAAGATCTCAAAAAGCAACACGTTATGTCGTTATCTAAAGGGGTTCAAGAACAAAGTCATTGAAATGTATCAGTCTGGAAAGAATTACAAAGCCATTAATAAGGCTTTGGAACGCCAGCGAACAACAGTGAGAGCCATTTCCACTTTTTATGGAAAAAACTTGGAACAGTGGTGAACCTTAAAAGGAGTGGCCGGCCAGCCAAAATGACTCCAAGAGCACGACGACTCATCCAGGAGGTCATAAAATAACCCAGAACAACACTTAAAGAACTGCAAGCCTCACTTGCCTCAGGTGAAATCAGTGTTCACAATTCAACAATAAGAAAGAGCCTGGGCAAAAATGGCATTCATGGGAGAGTTCCAAGGCCAAAGACACTGCTGACCAAAAAGAACACAAAGGCTCGCCTCACATTTACCAAAAAACATTTTGATTATCCTGAATACTTTTAGACAATTATTCTGTGGACCGATGACACAAAATTGTAACTTTTTGGAAGGTGTGCATCCTGTTACATCTGGCATAAAATGAATACAGCATTTCATAACAAGAACATCATACCAACAGTAATACATGGTGGTGGTAGCATGATGGTCTGGGGCTGCTTTGCAGCTTCAAGACCTGGACAACTTATCATAATTGATGGAACCATGAATTCTGAGCTCTACCAGAAAATCCTAAAGGAGAATGTCCGTCTATCAGTTTGTGACCTGAAGCTCAAGTGCACTTGGGTTATGCAGCAGGACAATGATCCGAAACACAACAACAAGTCCACCTCTAAATGGTTAAAACAAAGCAAAATTTGGGTTTTGGAGTGGTCTAGCCAAAGCCCAAACTTAAATCCAATTGAGATGCTGCATCTTGGACCTTACACAGGCTGTTCATGCTGGAAAACCCTCCAATGTGGCTGAATTAAATCAATTCTGCAAAGAAGAGTAGGCTAAATTTGCTCCACAGCGATGTGAAAGACTCATTGGCAGTTATCGCAAACGCTTGATTGCAACTAGTAGAAAAGAACATATCGACAGCCGCACTCCAAAAAAACCTTGATGATTGTCTTTAAAAGGATAAATGCACTACAAATCACAGCAAAAAATACAGAGGTGAGCAGTTGACGCATTTCGCACTATCATCTAGTGCTTAGTCATAAGCGGGTCTCTCCATGCATAGAACTCCAGTGATCTGGAGGTCTACACAAACTGATTGAACTTTTATTTTCTCCATCAGGGGATATTCATTTTGATTTATACTTATGAACTTTAGTGACTCACTATTCACAACCTATTTATTACTTTTTGTTTATTCATTTATCAACTTACAATTTTTTTTTGCACCGAGCGCAATTTTTTTTTTTTACACAGAAAGGCAGTTGCTGTTAATGCAAGTGGGCTATTGAATTGCACAGAAACGCAGTCGCTCTGACTGTGTGTGTGCTGTTTAACACCACCTTAGCACATTTGGTGTCACCGCATGTGTGCTGTTACATACCACCTGAGCGCATTTGGTGTCACCACACGTGTGCTGTTACATACCACCTGAGCGCATTTGGTGTCACTGCACATGTGCTGTTACATATCACCTGAGCGCATTTGGTGTCACCGCACGTGTGCTGTTACATACCACCTGAGCGCATTTGGTGTCACCACACGTGTGCTGTTACATACCACCTGAGCGCATTTGGTGTCACTGCACATGTGCTGTTACATATCACCTGAGCGCATTTGGTGTCACCGCACGTGTGCTGTTACATACCACCTGAGCGCATTTGGTGTCACCGCACGTGTTGGTGTCACCTGAGCGCATTTGGTGTCACCGCACGTGTGCTGTTACATACCACCTGAGCGCATTTGGTGTCACCGCACGTGTGCTGTTACATATCACCTGAGCGCATTTGGTGTCACCGCACGTGTGCTGTTACATACCACCTGAGCGCATTTGGTGTCACCGCTCGTGTGCTGTTACATATCACCTGAGCGCATTTGGTGTCACCGCACGTGTGCTGTTACATACCACCTGAGCGCATTTGGTGTCACCGCACGTGTGCTGTTACATACCACCTTAGCGCATTTGGTGTCACCGCACGTGTGCGGTTACATACCACCTGAGCGCATTTGGTGTCACCGCACGTCTGCTGTTACATACCACCTGAGTGCATTTGGTGTCACCGCACGTGTGCTATTACATACCACCTGAGCGCATTTGGTGTCACCACACGTGTGCTGTTACATATCACCTGAGCGCATTTGGTGTCACCGCACGTGTGCTGTTACATACCACCTGAGCGCATTTGGTGTCACCGCACGTGTGCTGTTACATATCACCTGAGCGCAGTTAGTGTCACTGTACGTGTGCTGTTATATACTACCTGAGCGCATTTTGTGTCACCGCACCTGTGCTGTTATATACCACCTGCGCGCAGTTAGTGTCACTGTACGTGTGCTGTTACATACCACCTGAGCGCAGTTAGTGTCACTGCACCTGTGCTGTTATATACCACCTGAGCGCAGTTAGTGTCACTGTACGTGTGCTGTTATATACCACCTGAGTGCAGTTAGTGTCACTGTACGTGTGCTGTTATAAACCACCTGAGCGCATTTGGTGTCACCGCACCTGTGCTGTTATATACCACCTGAGCGCATTTGGTGTCACCGCACCTGTGCTGTTATATACCACCTGAGCGCAGTTAGTGTCACTGTATGTGTGCTGTTACATACCACCTGAGCGCAGTTAGTGTCACTGTACGTGTGCTGTTATATACCACCTGAGCGCATTTGGTGTCATAGCACCTGTGCTGTTACATACCACCTGAGCGCAGTTAGTGTCACTGTATGTGTGCTGTTACATACCACCTGAGCGCAGTTAGTGTCACCGCACCTGTGCTGTTATATACCACCTGAGCGCAGTTAGTGTCACTGTACGTGTGCTGTTATATACCATCTGAGCGCATTTGGTGTCACCGCACCTGTGCTGTTATATACCACCTGAGCGCAGTTAGTGTTACTGTACGTGTGCTGTTACATACCACCTGAGCGCAGTTAGTGTCACCGCACCTGTGCTGTTATATACCACCTGAGCGCAGTTAGTGTCACTGTACGTGTGCTGGTATATACCACATGAGCGCATTTGGTGTCACCGCACCTGTGCTGTTATATACCATCTGAGCGCAGTTGGTGTCACTGGGCTTGTGCTGTTACACCTGAACGCATAAATATGTCTGGAAGGACAACAAAAAGAGGCAGAGAGTCACGAGGGCAAGCAGGCTCTGCATGTAGAGGTAACGCTGGTAGTGGATGTGGTGCAATCTCTTCAGCATGTGGCCGTGGCCGCTCGTCCTTTTCGGTAGCTGGCCGTGTTGAGCCTCAACATGCAGAGAAATTGGTAGAGTGGATGACCAAGCCGCCCTCATCCTCCGCATCCTCTCTCACACAGACTGATCAAAGTTTATCTGGCAAAGCAGCTGCCAAGGCGTCCTCTTCCCTCTGCACAATGGCTTCACACAATACTTCCCTAGTACCACCATGTCCTCCTGAGGAGTCCCCCGAACTGTTTCAACACAGTGTTGGGTACATGCTGCAGGAAGATGCGCAGCGTTTTGAAGACTCCGTTGACGGAACACTGATAGAGGAAGGCATTGATGTGAGCCCAGGGAGAGGGGGTGGCCGAGAGGGACATTTGTCAGTGAAGATGTTCCCCCAGCTGGAGCATACTGCCAGGTTGTTGACAGTAATGAGGAGGGAGGGGATGATGATGTCACTGACTCTACCTGGGTGCCTGATAGAAGAGAGGAGGAGGAGGAGGAGGAGGATGAGGAACAGGCACATCTCCAAAGAGGCAGGATGCCCTCCAGGGGTCAGCTTAAGGTCACACCCACTGCATTACAGCGCACATCTACGGCGCTTGTGCATGGCGCTGCTGTGTCTGACCGGTACAGCGAAAGTTCTTTGGTGTGGGCCTTTTTTGAAACATGTCCACAAGATCGTACCTTTGCTATTTGCAACTTATGTTGCAAGCGTATCTCGCGTGGCCAAAACATTAACCGCCTGGGTACCACATGCTTGTCCAGACATATGTCGACCTGCCATGCAGCTCGTTGGCAAGCGCACCAAAAAGACCCACACCAAAGACAAAAGCGTACCCCCCTTGCCCTTCTGGGACCTCCAACCCCAGTAGACCCCCAGTCCTCTCTGAAGCCTGCAGTGAAGGTGTAGAAATAGGTGTGTCACAAGCTAGTAGTAGCGGTCAATCTACTGATAGTACCAGGCAAATTTCCCTGCCCCAGCTGCTGCAGCGCCAAAAGAAGTACAATCCCAGCCATCCACATGCCCAGCAGTTGAATGCTAGCTTAGCGAAATTGCTAGCACTTCGACTGCTACCTTTTCAGTTGGTAGATTCTGCCCCCTTCCGTGAGTTTGTGCAATGTGCAGTACATCAGTGGCAAGTACCAAAACGCCACTTTTTCTCACGGAAGGCTATTCCGGCTGTCTACCGCCATGTGGAAGGCAATGTCCATGCCTCGCTGGACAGGGCGGTCAGTGGTAAGGTGCATATTACCGCTGACTCATGGTCCAGAAAGCATGGACAGGGACGTTACCTGTCTTTTACGGCGCATTGGGTGACTCTGCTGGCAGCTGGGAAGGACGCAGGGCAAGGTCCAGTAGTTTTGGAGGTTGTTCCACCACCACGCCTCCAAAACACTACTACTGCTTGTGACACACCTCTCTCCTCCACCCCCTCCTCCTCTTCTTCCTCTGTGGCCTCTTCCTGTGGTGATGTTTTCTCTGAACCAGCCGTGCTCCGTAGGCGTACGAGGGGATACGCAGAAATGCAGGCCAAGAGATGCCATGCGGTGCTAGAGCTGGTGTGCTTGGGAGACAGGAGCCACACTGGGGAAGAGGTTTTGTCAGCTCTGCAGGGTCAGGCTGAGAGGTGGTTGAGGCCACACCAGCTGAAGCCTGGAATGGTGGTCAGCGATAATGGCACCAACCTCCTCTCTGCCCAGCGACAGGAAAAACTCACCCACGTGCCCTGTTTTGCGCATGTCCTCAATTTGGTGGTGCAGCGGTTCTTGGGCAGGTACCCGGGCTTGCAGGATGTCCTGAAGCAGGCCAGGAAAGTCTGTGTGCATTTTCGGAGGTCATATAATGCCACTGCTCGGCTGACTGACCTCCAAAGGGAATACAACCTGCCCAAGAACCGCCTAATTTGTGACATGCCCACCAGATGGAACTCAACGTTGACCATGCTGCAGCGGCTGCACAAGCAGCAACAGGCCATCAATGAGTACCTGTGCCAATATGGCAGCAGAACTGGGTCAGGGGAGCTAGGTTTTTTTTCACCACGCCAGTGGGCCTTGATCAGGGATGCATGCACTGTCCTGTCACCATTTGAAGAGGCCACGAGGATGGTGAGCAGTGACAGTGCATGCATCAGTGAGACTGTCCCTCTTATTCACATGTTGGAGCACACGCTACGTGGAATAATGGACAGGGCCCTTGAGGCAGAACAGAGGGAGAAAGAGGAGGACTTCCTTACCTCTCAAGGCCCCCTTTACCCAGACAGTGGTCCTGCTTGCCCACCTAGCACACAGGAAGAGGAGGAGGAGGAGGAGGAGGAGGATTGTATCAGCAGCATGGAGGTGGAGCCTAGCACTCAGCAGCAGCAGTCTTTAAGGGATCATTTACAGTCCCAAGGAGCACATGGACTTTTACGTGGCTGGGATGAGGTGCCTGTGGATCCTGTCGTCCTCAGTGACCCAGAGGACTGTGCCCCGAATGCCTCTGCAAACCTATGCTGCATGGCCTCCCTGATCCTGCAAAGCCTGTGTAAGGATCCTTGTGTACGTGCTATCAAGGAGAGGGATCATAACTGGCTGGCAACTCTCCTTGATCCACGTTACAAGAGTAAGGTTGCAGACCTTATGTTGCCATTGCAGAGGGAGCAGAAGATGAAACTTCTGCGGTAGGCCTTGCAGAAGGGTGTGTGCAATGCGTTCCCAGAACCGGGGGGGATTACCAAAATCTGGCTCTGGACTGAGGCTTCGGTGAGTCACAGAAGGGGCGGTGGAGAAGGTAGTCGTCTGACGGATGCGTTCAGGCAGTTTTTTAGTCCGCAGCCCCAAGGTCTGACCGGTTCCAGCAACCATCGCCAGTGTCTGCTTTACATGGTCCGGGAATACCTAGGGGCAAGATCCGACTTGGACACCTTCCCCACCAAAAATCCTCTGGCTTACTGGGTCTTGAGGATGGATCACTGGCCAGATCCAGTGTTCTTTCAGAACGGACATTCAGTGCTGCTGGAGGCTTTGTGACTGATCACAGGGTGCGCCTCTCCACCGGCTCTGTTGATCGACTGACCTTCATCAAAATGAATCAGGCTTGGATCAACACCAGCTACCAAGCACCTGATGCTGATATTAATGAATAATATATTTTTGTTAAAAAGTCGGATCCCTTTTAGACTGCTGATGCTGAGTGACTGTTCTCTTATGCTGCTGATAGAATATCCTTCTCCTCCTCACTTTTCTTGCTGATAGCTAGTAAGAAATGTTGTGTTTCTGGGCTCCGCCACCAGTGTCTAAGGCACAATTTTTCAGCCCCTGTTTAACAGGGGTGCCTAATAACAATTTTTGATGCAATACTTTGCACGTGGCTCCTTGTTGCCCTCCAATTGGAGTTATTGGGAGGGATTGCAGTGTTGTGTTGTGTCCAAGGCACAATTTTTCTCCCCCTGTTTAACAGGGGCGCCTAATAACAACAATTTTTGATGCAATACTTTGCACGTGGCTCCTTGTTGCGCTCCAATTGGAGTTATTGTGAGGGGTTGCAGTGTTGTGTTCAAGGCACAATTTTTCTGCCCCTGTTTAACCACTTAAGGACCGCCTACTGCACATTTACGTCGGCAGAATGGCACGGCTGGGCACATCAACGTATATATACGTTGATTTTAGTACCCAGCCGTGGGTCGCGGGCGCGCGCCCGCAGGCGCGCGCCCGCGACCCGGTCCGAAGCTCCAGGACCGGGGCCGCGGGATTCGCGGACCCGATCGCCGCTGCATTGCGGCGATCCGTCCCTGGAGCAGAAGAACGGGGAGAGCCGTGTGTACACACGGCTTCCCCGTGCTTCTCTGTGGCTGTAGCATCGATCGCGTCATCCCTGTGATAGGGGGACGCGATCGATTGACGTCACACCTACAGCCACACTCCCCTACAGTAGTAAACAAAACACATCCCCTACAGCGCCACCTGTGGTTAACTCCCAAACTGCAACTGTCATTTCCACAGTAAACAATGCAAATTTAAATGCATTTTTTTCTGTGAAAATGACAATTGTCCCAAAAATGTGTCAAAATTGTCCGAAGTGTCCGCCATATTGTCGCAGTCACGAAAAAAATCGTTGATCGCCGCTATTAGTAGTAAAAAAAAAAAAAATTAATAAAAATGCAATAAAACTATTCCTTTTTTTGTAAACGCTATAAATTTTGCGAAAACCAACCGATAAACGCTTATTGCGATTTTTTTTACCAAAAATAGGTAGAAGAATACCTATCGGCCTAAACTGAGGAAAAAAAATGTTTTTTTTTATATATTTTGGGGGATTTTTATTATAGCAAAAAGTAAAAAATATTGCATTTTTTTTTAAATTGTCGCTCTATTTTTGTTTATAGCGCAAAAAATAAAAACCGCAGAGGTGATCAAATACCACCGAAAGAAAGCTCTATTTGTGGGGAAAAAAGGACGCCAATTTTGTTTGGGAGCCACGTCGCACGACCGTGCAATTGTCAGTTAAAGGGACGCAGTGCCGAATCGCAAAAAGGGGCAAGGTCCTTTACCTGCATTTTGGTCCGGGTCTTAAGTGGTTAACAGGGGCGCCTAATAAAAGGATTTTTAATAACAGCTTACCTGTAAAATCCTTTTCTTGAAGTACATCACGGGACACAGAGCGCATAGTCATTACATATGGGTTATATGGGTACCTTCAGGTGTGGACACTGGTGTAATCAACTTCACAGGAAGTTCCTCCCTATATAACCCCCTCCCACTGAGAGTGCTTCAGTTTTGTAGCAAGCAATTTCTCCGAGGTTACACAATGTTCCCCAAAAGAGGGGTGGGAGCTCTGTGTCCCGTGATGTACTTCAAGAAAAGGATTTTACAGGTAAGCTGTTATTAAAAATCCTTTTTTCTTTATCGTACATCACGGGACACAGAGCGCATAGTCATTACATATGGGATGTCCCAAAGCAATGCTCCATGAAGGGAGGGAGACCGTAAGGCCAAAATTAGCCAAACAGAAAATATATCAGGAGGTAAAAAATAGCTCCACCAACAGAAAAAAAGGGGGCGTGAACCGGGCCAGAGGATTCTATACTGCTGCCCGTAGGACCGCCTGCCCAAATGCTGCGTCCGTAGCTTTTGTGACGTCCAACTTATAAAATTTAGTAAACGTATGTACGGAAGACCAGGTTGCCGCTTTGCAAACCTGTGCCATAGAGATCTGATGGTGTGCCGCCCAAGAGGCACTCATGGCCCTCGTAGAATGGGCCTTAACTGATAAGGGAGGTGGAACGCGCTTCAGACCATAGGCCTGAAAAATCAGCTGCTTAATCCACCTAGCCAAGGAAGACTTGGCAGCCGGCTGACCCTTCTTGGGGCCATCCGGGAGAACGAAAAGCACATCTGTTTTCCGAATCTTTTCTGTAGCCTTGAGATAAACCCTCATGGTTCGGACCACGTCCAAAGTATGAAGCAATCTTTCCTCTCTGGACTGGGGAGTAGGAAAGAAGGATGGTAGGACTAGGTCCTGATTCCAGTGAAAACTGGATATGAACCTTAGGAAGGAAAGAAGGCTGAGGCCGCAGAACCACTCTGTCCTTATGCAGAATCAGGTACGGTTCCCTGCAAGACAAGGCTGCCAGCTCGGAGACCCTTCTGGCCGAAGCCATAGCCACCAAGAAAACCAACTTTCGGGTTAGCAGCACAAGAGGGATTTCTGTCAGAGGTTCAAACGGCTGCCTTTGTAAAGCTGACAAGATCAGATTTAAATTCCAGGGGCAGAGGGGAGCTCTAATAGGGGGATTCACATGCAAGACCCCCTGCAAAAAGGTTTTCACAAGCGAATGCGTGGCCAAAGGCCTTTGAAACCATATTGATAAGGCAGACACCTGCCCCTTTAGAGTACTAAGAGCCAACCCCTTGTCAACGCCAACCTGGAGGAATCGCAAGATCCTGTCAATAAAAAACTTGCGAGGATGCCCTCCTTGAGACTCGCACCACTCCACATAGGTCCTCCAGACTCTGTAATAGATATTTCTAGAGACTGGCTTTCTAGCCTGAATTAACGTAGATATGACTTGGGCTGAGAGGCCTCTGCCCTTAAGAATTAGGGATTCAGCCGCCAAGCCATCAAATTTAGGTGCTGTGAAGCAGGGTGGTAGATCGGGCCCTGAGACAGCAGATCTGGGCGCAGGGGGAGTGGCCACGGTGCCCCTACTGACATCCTCACGATGAGTGCGTACCAAGCCCTTCTGGGCCAAGGCTGGGGCCACCAGGATCACCGGCCTGCGCTCCACCCTGATCCTTCGTAGAAGGCGGGGAATCATCTGTAGTGGAGGGAACGCATACAGGAGAGAAAACTGGTGCCAGGGGCAAACCAACGCATCGGTCCCGTAGGCCGAGGGGTCCCTGGCTCGGGATACGAATTTGTCCAATTTCTTGTTGAATCTTGTTGCCATGATGTCCACATCGGGAACTCCGAATCTTTGGCAAATCTCTTGGAATACCTGGGGGTGAAGAGACCACTCTCCCGGGAGTAACTGTTGACGACTCAAAAAATCTGCTTGAGAATTGTCTATCCCTGGGATGAACACTGCTGAGATGCAGGGTACATGGGCTTCGGCCCATGAAAAAATCAGGTTTACTTCCCTTTGAGCCGCTAGGCTCCTTGTGCCCCCCTGGTGGTTTATGTATGCCACCGCCGTGGCATTGTCGGACTGTATCCTTACTGGCAGACCCTGCAGGGGGAGAGTCCAGGCGACCAGGGCCAACCGAGCAGCTCTGATCTCTAGGACATTAATGGGAAGCAGACTTTCTGCCTCTGACCACTGTCCCTGCTGGGTCCGTTTTCCTAAGATTGCCCCCCAACCTGTTAGGCTGGCATCTGTGGTTACTATTTTCCACGTGATGGGGCAAAAGGTTTTCCCTTTTGACAATTTTTGAGGGATCAGCCACCAGTACAGGCTGCGCTTGACCCCTGGGGAAAGAACTAATGGACGGTCTAATGCCTGTATGGACTTGTTCCAAGCAGAGAGAATAGCTGCCTGAAGAACTCTGGTATGGATCTGGGCATAGGGCGCTGCTTCGAAGGCGGCCACCATCTTTCCCAGCAGTCGCATGCATAGGCGAATAGTCGGCTTCTTTTTGCCTAAGACTATTTGAATCGTTTGAATCAACGACCTGATCTTCCCTTGAGGTAAAAATACCCTCTGGCATTCTGTATCTAACCGAAAGCCTAGATATTCCAACTGTCTTGTGGGTTGTAACCTTGATTTTTCTTGGTTCACAATCCACCCGAATTCTTCTAGATGCCGCACTGTGCGGACTACTGCATGATTGAGGTTGGAAGCTGATCTGTCGATAACCAGGAGATCGTCCAGGTATGCCAGGACCAAGATGCCTTCTGTCCTTAGGACGGCTAGCACCGGGGCTAACACCTTTGTGAATACCCGCGGAGCTGTTGCCAACCCGAAAGGGAGGGCTACGAACTGGAAATGACTTTGATCTATCATAAAACGAAGAAACTTGTGATGTGCTGGGTAGATCGGCACATGCAGATATGCATCCTTTATGTCTATAGATGCTAGAAAGTCGCCTTGATGCAGGCTGGCTGTCACTGAACGTATGGAATCCATACGAAAGGTCTGAATCTTTAGAAAGCGATTTAGGCGTTTGAGGTCTAGGATAGGCCTGACGTCGCCACTGGGTTTTGGTATAATAAAAAGGTTGGAGTAGAATCCCAGACCCCTTTCTTGGGTTGGTACTACAATTACTCCTTGGAGCAAGAGGCGGTCCAACGCCTTTACGAGAGAGGCCCTCTTTAACGGGTCGCTTGGAAGACTTGACCCCTGAAAATGAGGAGGGGGGATTTCTCGAAACTCTAGTTTGTAGCCTGTGGCTACCACGGACCGAACCCAAGAGTCGGGATTCTGGCCTTCCAGACTTCGGAGAAAAACTGAAGTCTTCCCCCCACCCAAGAGAGTGGGGGCGCCCCTTCATGAATCTGACTTGATGACTGGTTTAGCCGGCTTGCGAGACCAGGGCCTCTTGTTTGCCGCGGCTTGTCCCTGTGGGCGGCTATTAACTGCTGAACGCCCGGGAGGCCATCGATACTGACGGGAAGTCGAAGGGGCCGAGCCTGCAAGGGCCTGTCGTTTAAACGCGGGCCCACACGGTCTTTTCTTGACCGGTAAGGAAGAACTTTTACCACTTGATATGGTTTGGATATATTTATCTAGGTCTTCACCGAATAGTCTTCCCCCATGAAAGGGAAACCCTGCTAAAAGCTTTTTGCAGGGTGCCTCTGCTGACCAGTTCTTTAGCCACGAAAGACGACGCATGTGAACCACTAGCAGAGATAACCGGGATGCCTGTTGGATAGAGTCCTTAATAGCATCTACTGCAAAGCAGAGAGCCCTAGGGAAATCTGCTAATTCACGAGTTTGCTGAGCCGGCATGTCCTTTAATATCTGTTTTGCCTGATCCTTTAAGGCCTGACAAACGCCAATGGCTGCCACCCCTGGCTGAACCATGGCACCTACTGTGGTGAAAGAAGCCTTCAGTAGGGTCTCTAATTTTTTGTCGACCGGATCCTTGAACATCTGGACATTTTCAACCGGACAGGTCAGGGATTTATTCACGCAGGAAATGGCCGCGTCCACTGTGGGGAGCCCATTTCTTTAAAAATTCCTCTTCCATAGGATAGAGAATAGAGAACCTCTTAGGAGGGATAAAGATCCTATCAGGTCGAGCCCAATCCTGGTAAATCACGCCCCGCAGAAGGGGGTGAATCGGAAAAGACACACAAGTTAATGGAGCCTTTAAAGAACCCAATGAGGATACCACAGGGGCTACTAGTTCTGGCACTGGAAGTTTAAAAGCAGTGCGAACTATATCGGTCAAAGACTGGATCCACAGGCTCTCCGCTTGAGAGGCCGAAAAATATTCATCTACAGTGGAACCCTCCATGTCTGAACCTTCGGGACTTGGGTCTGCTTGATCCCCTTGTGGGTCCCGTTCCTCCGAAGAGGAGACCTCCGCATCTGAAAACCCCAAACTAGGTGAGGGGGAATCTAGCCCGTTTGCTGCTTGGCAAAGGGCGGGCAAACAAAGCAGTTAACCTTTTCTCTAGCCCACCCAGGGTGGTCTCTAGCATTTCTTCCGTTACGTAAACGGGAATGGGTGGATCGGGGGCCGCCTCTACCCACAGCATCCCCAATGGCTCTTGTACTATGCTACTCGGTGGTCTAACTGGTGAGGGTGGGGCCGTTGAAGCCTGGCCCAAATCCTCTGACCCCGATGGAGACCCCTTTTGTTTCTTGGCACCTTTTGCAGCCTTGGCTGGTCCTGATGCCTTTGGAGCCATTGCACAACCTTGAGTCACCCCTCTAGCCAACACCCGCCTGGGAGGTGGCAATACTGAGGAAAACCTGTGAGTATTGCAACACCAATGCCCGTTAGCCGGAGTCCAAGGTTGACTCAGATACTGCTGGATCTAAGGCTGAGTCCCTTTAAGGAAAAAAACTCTTTTTTTTTTTTTCTGGTCAATAGTGGAACTAAGTCCTAGACCTGAAGATCCACAAACCGCCACTGGGTGTCACTGTGGCCAAAAGACCCAGCTGCGCGCTCTGTGTCCTTCTTCCTCTGCCTCCAGGAGGGAAAGACCAGCCAGAGAAAAAGTTTTACTTTTAAAACAGACCCTGACGCTGCTGGCCCGCCCCCCCAACGCACGCCGGCGCACCCCCCCACGCTGAAAACAACATGGAGGAAGCGGAGCAGAGGAAAAACATGGACCAGCGCCAGGCAGCACCAACAGACACCAGGTAAGCACTAATCTTATTGTAGTGCACAGAGAGAGGAAGCTGTCCCCATGGGCTTCTTAAGAAACAGGAGTTTTCACCAGCAATTTTCCTCTTTAAAACATGTGGGGTTGCAGTATCAATGCTAACAGGCAGACCTGGGGTGAGTAGCAAATATATATCTTACACAAGTATACATATATCTACATGTTATCTGGGTAAACATTAGTATCCCATCCTGCCCACACAGACATAGTGGAGATAGTGGCTGATGCACAAGCATACCATTAGCCAACCCAGAACCCCCAGGGGGATACCTACTGTCGAACCAAGTCCCGCAGGTTCCCTCTTACCTGCTCCACGCCGCAGGGTATTGCAAACTGCAAGAGGCCCAATCTTCCCCCATCTCCGTGGGTATTGTCTCGGACCTTCAGGGACCGGGGTCCTGTGTTAAGGAACCCACACCCCTGGACCTATATAGCATCCTGGCATCAGTAGCGTTTAGTCCTGGGAGAGACCAAGGCACTGGAGCCCAGAATCCAGCCCTCCAAGGAGAGGCATTATAGGCAACACCCCATGCAGGCAGGGCCCGGGTACCGTACACCTTGGCTTTGAAGCACTTCGGACGGATCCGGCTAGCTATCCTGGGTCCCGAGACCTCCGAGGGACAGCTAGACGTGACCAACACCTAAGACACTGGCGAAAAAACTGAAGCACTCTCAGTGGGAGGGGGTTATATAGGGAGGAACTTCCTGTGAAGTTGATTACACCAGTGTCCACACCTGAAGGTACCCATATAACCCATATGTATTGACTATGCGCTCTGTGTCCCGTGATGTACGATAAAGAAAACAATTTTTGATGCAATACTTTGCACGTGGCTCCTTGTTGTGCTCCAATTACAGTTATTGGGAGGGGTTGCAAGTGTTGTGTTGTGCCCAAGGCACAATTTTTCAGCCCCTGTTTAACAGGGTCGTCTAATAACAATTTTTGATGCAATACTTTGCACGTGGCTCCTTGTTGTGCTCCAATTACAGTATGTTTGAGGGGTGCCCTTTTTTCTAAAAAATTTCTTTCACAAAACTATAATGGCCCCCACCACCGCTAAAATATTCGACATAATGTTGCCACACAGAACTTGCGCAAGTAGCATTAATTACTTTTTTTTATAGTCCTCTCATGTTTTGCAGGGACATTTCTAAACACGTGCCACTACTATAGACACCCAGCAGGTGTGATATTTATAGGATTTTTTTTTTTTCACTTTAAGCATCATTAAAATGGCTGCTCCGGAAAAAACGGCCGTTTTAAAAAAAAAAAAATTCCATTGATACATGTTCCCTGGGGCAAGACCCGGGTTCTGAATGACGTTTTCCAACATTTGATTGAATTTTGGTCTTTAAAATGATCGTTTTTGAATTCGAACGTTCGGGTCCCATAGACTTCAATGGGGTTATAAATATTCGTGCGAACCCGCGGTCTGTTCGAACGTTCTGGTGCGAACCGAACCCGGGGGTGTTCGGCTCATACCTAGTTGTGAAACTCAATATTGAACTCTACAGACTAAGACTTGGATGCCATTAAAGTTCATGTGCGTGTAAAGGCAGATATCCCAATACTTTTGGTAATATAGTGTGTGTGTGTGTGTGTGTGTTTGTATGTGTGTGTGTGCGTGTGTGTGTATATATATATATATATATATATATATATACAGAGCTTTTTTTCTCAGAAAATAGGTGCAGGAACTCAACCACGACCTGTTCAGATTTCACAAACAGTAGAAGGGTCTTGAAGGGGCATTAAATACCAGAATTGCATTACATACAGTGTGCAGAGTTCAGGGGGTTACAAAGCAGTCACTTGTAAACACAGAAACCAGACTTCTGTGTTCACAAGTGATTGTGGTGAGCGGGCACCAAAGGGTCTGAGCCAAAGGTGGTGGAACTGAGTTCCACCAAGTTCCCCCAGAAAAAAAGCCCTGTGTATATATATATATATATATATATATATATATATATATACACATTGTAACGTTCGGGGGAACCAGCTTGATCGCAGGACACAGGCTTTTAAATCAAAACCGAGGTTTATTAAACACAAATGGCTTCACAGCAGCAAAACAAAATACATAATCAGTCTCACCAACTTGTAGAGCTCAGAACAGCTATCGCAGTTCAACAGTCCTTGCAGGTAAGTTCTCAAGTAGCAGGCTTCCACGCAGGACACTGCCAAGTCCTTTCACAGCTTTTCACAGCTTTTCCTTGTCCACCATTACCATGCATAGTCTTCAAAAGATTTTTTCAGTATCACTTGTTTATTTACATGGTTATTTTTTCTGTAATTTTTTCTGTATTGATGTAATATTCTACCTTTGTAATACAATTTATATTTTTTAATATACTTCCGATCTGCCTCAAAGTCCGACCATCAATTTCTACTCTTAGCAATTGTTTTTTCCCTTACTATATACGAATGTGGCAAATGTCAGTGCTCTCCTACTGTGTCATTCAACTCTATTTCTCTTCTCCCATCCCTTCTTACCCATTTTCTTTTCCCTCCCCATCTAAATCCTCCCCTCCTAGTTTTGACCATGCATAGTCTCTACTACACTCCTCCACTCTCAACTTCCTGTCTATCTTTAAGCCACATCCCTGGACAAGTGCGTTAACCCTTTCCATTCCTTTAAAGGGACCACAGCCCAAATAGAGGGGAAATATACCGTCCCTCCAGGACCCAGTCACGGCGTCCTGTACATATCCCCCCCCCCTGTGCCCCAACGCCAAGGAGGTGGAGGCAACAGTGGAGCTCAAACAATGGACTCGGGACAGGGCTCTGCATTTTGATGCAGTCTCCCGGGCCTATGCTCCACTACAAACTTAAATTCTTGGAGCGCCAGGAACCAACGGGTAATCCTGGCATTAGTCCCTTTTACCCTGCCTCATCCATGTTAAAGTGGCATGATCAGAAATGAGCCTAAACATCCTCCCCAAGAGGTAATACCTGAGGGACTCCAGAGCCCACTTAATGGCCAGACACTCTCTTTCAATTATAGCGTCGTTTTTCTCTGCTGGTGTCAACTTTCTACTGAGGAAGACTACTGGGTGCTCCTCACCATGAACAACCTGTGACCACACAGCTCCCAATCCTACATCGGAAGCATCAGTTTGGACAACAAACTCTTTTGAAAAATTGGGCGCTATCAAGACAGGGTGTTGGCACAGTGCTGATTTGAGCTCCAAAAAAGCCTTTTCAGCATCCGCATTCCACTCCACCATGACTGATTTCCGACCCTTGGTCAGATCGGTCAATGGAGCCGCCAATGTGGCAAAGTTGGGTACTAATCTCTTGTAGTATCCCACCATGCTCAGGAATGCACGTACCTGCTTTTTTGTGAGGGGGCGGGGCCAACTATTTATAGCCACTACCTTGCTGACCTGAGGTTTCACCGCCCCTCTACCCACGATATAGCCCATGTATTTCACCTCCTCCATTTCCAAAGCACATTTTTCAGGGTTTATTGTAAACCCCTCCTTCCAAAGAGAGTCCAGTACTGCATGGACTTTGGGCAAGTGTGATTCCCAGTCTCTGCTAAAAATGACTATGTCGTCCAAGTACACTGAGGCATACTCCCGATGAGGTCATAAATCCTATCCATTGCTCGCTGGAATGTGGCTGGGGCAGTTTGCAGTCCAAAAGGCATTAGTTTGTACTGAAAACTCCCCTCTGGAGTAGAAAAAGCAGTTTTCTCTCTAGCAGCCTTAGTTAACGGGATTTGCCAATACCCCTTGGTAAGGTCTAATGTTGTGATGTACCTGGCTGGATCTAGTCTCTCAATAAGTTCAACTACCCGGGGCATGGGATAAGCATCAAACCGTAAAACCTCATTGAGTTCCGGAAATCATTGCATTGGGCTTTGGTACCAACGGGATTCTGCAATGATTTGCGGAACTAACATCTTCACTTCTTCTGAAACGGCCTTTCTTTGAGCCTCTGGGATGCGGTAGGCCCAGACAAAAACTTTGACTCCAGGTTCTGTGATAATATAATGCTCTATGACACTAGTTAGCCCTGGCAAGTCTGAAAACTTGTCTTTATTTCTCTGCGAGAACTCCTTTGCCTTCTGCCTTTGGATTTTAGACAGGGTATTTGCTACTTGGACACTCTCCACCCCAACCCGAGGCTCAAGCCTTGCACTAGCCAGGGAGGTCACCGATTCCCTGTCTGTTTAGGGCTTTAACAAGTTAACATGACATATTTGATACGGTTTCCTCTTGCCTGGCTGGTGGACTCTATAATTTACCTCTCCCACTTTTTCCACAACTTCAAAGGGACCTTACCATCTGGCCAAGAATTTACTTTCCACAGTGGGAATGAGCACCGCTACTCGATCCCCCACTTGGAAGTGCCTTTTTTTAGCAGCCCTGTTATAGACCCGTCGTTGAGCCTCCTGGGCCTTTTGCAAATGCTTTTTGACTAGTGGCATCACGGTTTGGATCCTTTGCTGCATTTGGGAGACATATTCCAGGACACTCTTATGCTGAACAGGTTCACTTTCCCATTGCTCTTTAATAAAGTCAAGTAGTCCGCGAGGTCTCCGCCCATATACCAACTCAAAAGGCGAAAACCCCATGGTGGCCTGGGGCACTTCCCAGATAGTGTTGCTCACGAATATTCGCATTGCGAATATTCGCTACAAATATTGCATATTCGAGTATTCGCGAATATCTCGAATATCGCGGCGAATATTCGCTATTTAGAATATTCGTATTTTTCAAATTTCGCAAAAAAATTCGCAAAAAATTCGCAATCAATTTCGCATTCGCGAATTTCGCAATGGCGAAATTTCGCAATTTTTTATTTTTTTTTTATAAAATATCACGAATATTCGATATTTACGAATATTCGCGACCGCATATGTGAAATTTCGCTTTTTTTTTTTATAAAATATACCGAATATTCGTAAATATCGAATATTCGTGATATTTTATATAAAAAAAAAATCGCGAAATTTCGCATTAGCGAAAATTCGCATTAGCGAAAATTCGCATTGGCGAAAATTCGCATTGGCGAAAATTCGCATTGGCGAAAATTCGCAATTTTTATTTATTTTTTTAAATATCACGAATATTCGATATTAACGAATATTCGCGAATATTATTATTATTATTATTATACAGGATTTATATAGCGCCAACAGTTTACGCAGCGCTTTACATCAGGGAAGACCGTACATTCACAATACAAATCAATACATGAGGGATCAGAGGGCCCTGCTCGTAAGAGCTTACAATCTAGAAATTCTTCGAAATATTCGCGAAATATGGCGGAATCGAATATGGCGTATTCCGCTCATCACTATTCCCAGATAGCAAATAGGAGAGCTGGTAACGGACAGTCCCAATCTTTCCCATCCCTTTGTACCACTTTCTTGAGCAAAGACTTAAGGGTCTTATTAAAGCGTTCCACCAACCCTTCCATTTGGGAATGGTAGACTGATGTGTGCAGCTGTTTAATCCGGAACAGCTTACACACATCGGCCATAACCCTTGACATAAACGGGGTACCCTGGTCTGTGAGTATTTCCTTGGGAAAATCCGTCCGTGTAAACAACTGGAATAATTCCCGGGCAATGGCCTTTGAAGAGGTATTCCGCAGGGGTAGCGCCTCAGGATATTGGGTGGCATAGTCAAGAATCACCAATATGTAGGAGTGACCTCGAGTTGACTTAACCAAGGGACCCACTAAATCCATGGCTATCCTCTTCAACGGGACCTCAATTATGGGCAGAAGGACTAAAGGCTCCGAAAGTGAGTCACCGGAGCAGTCAACTGACATGTCGGACAAGAGGTACAGTATCTCTTTAACTCTGTTTTTAGACCTGGCCAGTAAAACCGGTCGATGATCCGTGCCTCCGTCTTCTCAACTCCTAGGTGTCCCCCTAACACATTGTCATGGGCCAGGTCCAGAGCCTTACGTCTATATTGTTGGGGTACCAACAGCTGTTCTACCACATTTTCTCTCTCCTTGGTAACCCGATACAGTAATTCATTAAATATTGCAAAGTGTGGCCAACGCTCATTCGCACCTGGCTCTTGGGGAACCCCATTTACTACTACAACCTGTTCTCGTGCTTTCAGAACCCGGGTCTTGCCCCAGGGAACATGTATCAATGGAAAAAAAAGTTTTAAAAACGGACGTTTTTTCCGGAGCAGCCATTTTAATGATGCTTAAAGTGAAAATAAAAATAAAAAATTCCTTTAAATACCGTACCTGCTGGGTATCTATAGTAGTGGCACGTGTTTAGAAATGTCCCTGCACAACATGAAATTACTCTCAGAAAAAAGTAATTTAATACTGCTTGCGCCTGTGCTGTGTGGCAACAATATGTCGATTATTTTAGGGGTGGTGGGGGGCCATTACAATGCCAGATCTTGGCTCAATCAATTATTTTGTGAAAGAAAAATTGTAGAAAAAAGGGCACCCCTCAAAGATACTGTAATTGGAGTGCAACAAAGAGCCACGTGCAAAGTACTGCATCAAAAATTGTTATTAGGCGCCCCTGTTAAACAGGGACAGAAAAATTGTGCCTTAGGCACAACACAACACTGCAACCACTCACAATAACTCTAATTGGAGGACAACAAAGAGCCATGTGCAAAGTATTGCATCAAAAATTGTTATTAGGCGCCACTGTTCAACAGGGGCTGAAAAATTGTGCCTCAGGCACAACACAACACTGCAACCCCTCACAATAACTCTAATTGGAGCACAGCAAAGAGCCACATGCAAAGTATTGAATTGAAAATTGTTATTAGGCGCCCCTGTTAAACAGGGGCTAAAAAATTGGGCCTTAGGCACAACACTACACTGCAACCCGTCCCAATAACTTTAATTATAGCACAACAAAGAGCCACGTGCAAAGTATTGCATCAAAAATTGTTATTAGACGCCCCTGTTAAACAGGGGCACAAAAATTTGGCCTTAGGCACTGGTAGCAGAGCCCAGAAACACAACATTTCTTAATAGCTATCAGCAAGAAAAGTGAGGAGGAGAAGGATATTCCATCAGCAGCATAACAGGATAGTCACTCAGCATCAGCATACGCAGTCTCAAAGGGATCCGATATTTCAACACAAAAAATATTATTCAGTAACATCAGCATCAGGTGCTTGGTAGCTGGTGTTGATCCAAGCCTGATTCATTTTGATGAATGTCAGTCGATCAACAGAGTCGGTGGAGAGGCGCACCCTGTGATCGGTCACAAAGCCTCCAGCAGCACTGAATGTGCGTTCTGAAAGAATACTGGATGCAGGGCAAGCCAGTAGCTCAATTACGTACTGTGCAAGCTCTGGCCAGTGATCCATCCTCAAGACCCAGTAAGCCAGAGGATTTTTGGTGGGGAAGGTGTCCAAGTCAGATCTTGCCCCTAGGTATTCCTGGACCATGTAAACCAGACGCTGGCGATGGTTGCTGGAACCGGTCAGACCGGTCTGAACGCATCGGTCAGATGGCCACCTTCTCCACCGCTCCTTCTGTGACTCACCGAAGCCTCAGCAAGACGTTGTCCAGGGCCAGGTTTTGGTACAAAATATCCCGCTTACAATACGCCAAACAGCACAGAGACAAACCTGAAACCTTCTGGCACAAAGTCATTTGGAGTGATGAGATCATATAGAGCTTTTTGGCCACAACCATAAAAGCTACATTTGGAGAGGAGTCAACAAGGCCTATGATGAAAGGTACACCAGTGGCGGCCCATCCATAGGGGGCGCCCGGGCGCCATCCCCCCTCCCCCAGTCAGTAGAAAAAAAAATTATAAAAAATACTACGCCAGGCGTAGTGCAGTATGGGTCGCGCCACATCTGTGCAATCACAAGATTTCAGATGAGGCGCTACATTGGCAGCCAAAAAATGCCTTCCGGCGCGATGTAATGGTGCACACACTGTAGTGTTCCGACATCACTCGACGTACAGGATGTGACGTTGGAGACTCTGCAGCTCAGTGGAACCAGCGCCTGTGCGGATCATGAAGCAGGAACCAGGTAAGCTAAGCCCTCCTTGCATTCATTCTGTTCATCAACTTATTCATGTCAGCAGCAGCACAGCAGTGTCCATCCACCCCCCTCTTAAACCCTAAAAGTTTGGTGAAATTAGCGGCCGGCCACCACCATACCTCCGCTTATTAAAAGTTGAATGTTCGGCGGAAATAGCGGCCGTTGCCGCTCCCCCCTCCCGGTTAATGTGCCGCGAAAATAGCGGCCGTCAGGTTGGTTGGCGGCCGCAATTTTCGCAGGACATTAGGTATTAAAAAAGGTTTTGACACCCACTATTTCCGCAGAATGTTAAACTTTGAATAAGCGGGGGGCGGATGGATGGACACTGCTGCTGCTGCGATGAAAAAATTGATGATCAGCAGCAGTGTCCATTCACCCCCTCTCTTAAACTATGGCAGCATTACTGACAGGTCCTGTAATTGTAATTTTTGTTGGTATATGTGTTTGTCATTAGAAAGGAATGCATGCTTCCTAGGCTAGCGGAAGAGTGCTGCCCATCACCAGAAGAGATTGTTTAGTGATTAAAGCTTGAACATTTAGCAACATATGCTTCATAATTACTGTTGACCTTGATTTGAAGCATTCATTAGTTTGTTTATTAATGTATTACTAATTGCTTTAACAAAGGCTGCAAATAGAAAAACCTGGGACTTGTGTTTTTTTTCACCAAGGAGCCTTTCTTTGAACCTAATGTGCCACGAAAATGTTTGTGTAGGTTTCATATGTTTCAGCATTGTATGCATGTTTTTTACCATCATTTTTATATTATTGCTGCTAACCTTGCACATTTTTAGTAAACTTCAGGTTACAGGTACTTTCTGTCTGAGCATTTAGTTAATTATCCATTCTGCAACACTATCACTGCCTGGTCTAATACTGTATTGTGAGTTGGTCGGAATTACTGTTTGTTACGACACTTGGTCATGGGCGTCCACTGAAATTTTTTCAGAGGGGGGCGATTAGGCATTTTACCCTTTCTTTGAACGCTAGCGGGGGTTAAAAGCACCAAACCCCCCCACGTTAAAATGTAAAAACACCCCACTGTACCCCCTGCATCTTTCAATATCTCTTTGTCACTACTGCATACCCCCTCTCCACAACTGCACCTCTGGACCCCTTTACATTACACAGCACCTCACAGCTCTGGACCCCTCTACATTACACAGCACCCCACAGCTCTGGACCCCTTTACATTACACAGCGCCCCTTTCCCTTGACTGAAACACTACACTATATTGACAGTATATTTATTTTAGGTCTAAAAGAGAAACCTTTTGGAATAAGGGACACATGGATTTGATTCCAGAAGAGGGATAGGCACTCTAAATAAGGGACAACTAAAGGGGAGGGGAGCGCTGCAGTCACCGCCTAAATCGGCCCCAGGGCCAGTTCGACCCTGCTCCTGGCTCTCCCTGGCGATTCCAGGGGGGGGCAAACGACCCCCCTTGCCCTATGGAGCGGATGCCCATGCACTTGGTATAAGTGACGGAAGAGATGCATTCTTTTTATTTATTTTTGCTAATGAGTGCAATTCAGAATTGCCAGTCTTACAAAACACTCAATTTAAAAAGATAAGACTCCATAAATATATATCTATAAAGATTTTTATTCCTTGATGAATATTGACAATCACATAACAGCACAGTGTAATAAAATTCCTTAGTTCTGATTCTGTAGCGCAGCTGGCATTATACCAGACAGCTGCGCTCCGTGATTCCACTTCTCTGCGTCACTTCCGGTGGGCGGGCCGTGCGTTCCAGCATGGAACGCGGAAGTGCGTCTAGAGCACACCTTCACTTCCCCGCGAATTGCGGGTATTTAAAATGCTAGGAATGAGGGCAGGGTGTTCTGATATTCTGTTAGACACCCGCCGTCATGTAACAGGAGATCAGGCAGCCAGAGGGTCCCACTGAAGCTTCATAACGCCCGCAGCACCTCACCTTGGTAAACTGACAGCCAGAGTCAGCAACGAATCTTGGCATCCTGCTCTGCTTTCATTGAATCCTCAACTCCAGCACCAATTCATCTGCATGAAACAGCACCACTGCTTTCTCTGGACTCACTCCTGAAGCCTGCTGAATCGCAAGTATTTCTGTGTGGAAGATCACTAGTTCTATGTGAAGCTCTGCTGCTTATACCTTAATATTTCTGTGAAGGCTGGGACACCTTGTTTACTTTCTATGTTGATGTGAACTAACATTAACGATTTTGTTCTTTTGCTGATTAACCATATTTACACCTCCAATTGTTAAGTCTTATGCATAGCTGCTTGCTTTCTGCTTATACGATACCTGCTTACTAATACTGAGCTACGCTTATGCCACAATAAGGTAGTTCCTAGTTTATGTTGTATGTTACTTTCAGAGGTTGTGATGAATTAACCCTAACCTTCTGTGAACCTGAAAGTGAACTAGTGGTTACACCTGAGAAACCTCTACAGACACATAGAAGTTTTATTTCATTAGTTACTGGCTTGGTGTGACATGACATAATATCAGAACCATTAAAAAAAATAAAAAATTAAGAAAAGGAGAATTTCCTTTATATATACATTTTTCCAAAGATGGATCCTGGGGATTTCGCTAATCATTTAGTTGCTCTATCACAGAGAGTAGAGACCTTTACTGCCTCTATGAATGAACTTCGTCTAGAAAATGAAGTGATACGTAATCAAGCACACGCCCAACACCGTGATAGGCCCGAACCCAAGGTTTGTTCCCCAGAACCTTTTTCAGGGGACCGAAAACTTTACCGTCAGTTCGTCAGCTCCTGCCGTCTCATGTATGAATTACGTCCCCGTGCCTACTACTCAGATAGGATTAAGATTCTTACTCTAGTTTCTTACCTCAAGGGTGAGCCCAGCGTTTGGGCTGACGCTTATGTTGAGGAGCATGGTGACCTTTTAGGATCATTTAATAGTTTTTTAGACGAGATGTCTCTCTTATACGAGGACCCGAATAAACAGCTCACTGCCAAATATACTATTAGACAGCTCAAGCAAGGGAAGAGGCCCGTCGAGGAATATATATCAGAATTCAAGTGTTGGAGCAGGGACACACAATGGACTGACATTACGTAAGGCAATCAATTCCGCATTGGTCTTTCCGAGGCCATGAAGGATGAGATCGCTCGCATTGAGCTTCCCCCTTCTTTAGAAGATCTAATGCAATTATCCCTCACTATCGATCGACGCATAAGAGAAAGAAAGGCTGAACGAGCTACCTCCTTCCCAGTCTCACCCCCCAAGAGGTATAATACTCCACCTAAGGCTGTTCCTATGGAACTTGGAACTGTTAAAGGCCCTCTATCACCCGCAGAGAAGCAACGACGCAGAGCACATAACCTCTGCCTCTACTGTTCATCCCCAGATCATATAGTAGCTACTTGTCCTCTGCTCAAGAAGAATACTGAAGGTACAATCTCAATTTACATTTATTACTCTTGTTTTACAGTGGGAACATAATACTACTACCATTGACGCCATGGTTGATACCGGAGCCTGTGGGAATTTCATTGATTTAGAGATCGTAAAGTCCAATAAAATTCCCTCTGTACTCAAATCCACACCACTCTCTGTCACCTTCATTGACGGTTCTACCTCCACTTCCGGTCCTGTCTTATCCCAAACCATCCCTATTCTGGTGACTTGTGATAACCACCATGTGGAAACTATGGTTTTCGATATAATTCCTTCTCCTCTATTCCCAATTATTCTTGGTCTGCCATGGCTGCTACTACATCAACCAACTTTCATTTGGCCTATTTCATCCCTTAGATTGGCATCCTCATACTGTAATCAAAATTGCTACACCACTTTCCCAGTGCTTAGCCTCCAGCAAGCTGCCAATGTTCTCCCAAATTACCTTCATGACTTCACTGATGTCTTCAGTAAGACCAATGCAGAGAGACTTCCCCCTCACAGGATTTACGACTGTCCGATTGATTTGATTCTGAATAGTCCTATCCCAACCGCTCACATATACCCACTATCTCAACCTGAACTAGGACACCTAAAGGAGTACATAGATGAGAATTTAAAAAAAGGGTTCATCAGACATTCCACTTCCCCTGCCAGTTCCGCTATGTTTTTCGTCAAAAATAAGGATGGTTCTCTCTGCCCCATCATTGATTACCGGTCCTTAAATAGTATTACTGTAAAAAATCGTTATCCTCTGCCACTCATCCCAGAACTCATAGAGCGCCTCCAATCCTCAAAGATTTTTACAAAATTAGATCTCAGGGGTGCATATAATCTGATTAGATCCGTCCTGGAGACGAGTGGAAGACTGCCTTTAAGACTAGTGATGAGTGGAATACGCCATATTCGATTTCGCGATATTTCGCGAATATTTCGAAGAATATTCGCAAATATTCGTTAATATTGAATATTCGTGATATTTTATATAAAAAAAAAAATTGCGATATTTCGCCAAATACGAAATTTCGCATTTTTTTTTTTTTTATAAAATATCACGAATATTCGATATTTACAAATATTCGCTATATTTGATAAAAAAAAAAAATTGCGAAATTTCGCTAGTGCGAATGCAAAATTGATTGCGAAATTGATTGCGAAATGTGAAAAAATACGAATATTCGAAATAGCGAATATTTGCCGCGATATTCGAGTTATTCGCGAATACTCGAATATGCAATATTCGTAGCGAATATTCGCAATGCGAATATTCGTGAGCAACACTATTTAAGACCAGATACGGCTTATATGAATACACTGTGATGCCATTTGGCCTGTGTAATGCACCGGCCACCTTCCAGTGGTTCATAAATGATATTTTCAGAGATTTGCTTGACATCTGCGTAGTTATATATCTGGATGATATTTTAATTTACTCAGATTCCCTTGAGCTTCACGTCAAACACATCCGTTGGGTTTAACCAGGCTCAGGACACATTCCCTGTATGCAAAATTGGAGAAATGTCTTTTCAGACAAACCAGTATCACCTTCCTAGGCTACCACATTACCCCTCAGGGTATACAGATGGATCATTCCAAAGTGGATTCTATCATTTCCTGGCCAGTTCCGTATTCAAGGAAAGCTCTCCAACGGTTCCTTGGATTCTCAAATTACTATCGAAAATGTATTAAAAATTTCTCTTCAATAGTCAAACCATTGAATGCCCTCACTAGTTCTAAGACATCTTTCACTTGGACACCAGAAGCACAAACTTCCTTTACCACCTTAAAGCACTGTTTTTCCTAAGCTCCTGTACTTCAACTCCCCAATCCATTGTATCATTATACCTTGGAAGTTGAAGCTTCCCATTATGCTTTAGGAGCAGTACTCTCTCAACGTCCGACTCTCTCTGAGCCCTTGCATCCAGTAGCCTTTTACTCCAGAACACTATCACAAGCTGAAAGAAATTACCCTATCGGTGAAAAGGAACTCTTAGCTATCAAGGTTGCCTTAGAAAATTGGAGACATTTACTTGAAGGTTCAACTCATCCAATAACTATACTCACTGACCACCGTAATCTACAACATCTGAAATCCTGTAAGACCCTCTCTGCTCGTCAGGTTAGATGGACTCTCTTCTTCGACCCGCCTCGCAAAATATTAAAGCCGACTCTCTCTCACGAATGTCCGAAGATCAATTCACGGAGAACCCACCAGTCTGTATCATCCCTTCACCCCGTTTCATTGGCAATATCACTTTGTTTAGACAATTACTCTCCGAAACCCTATCTACAGAGACTCTTAACCTTCCAACAGGCCTTATCAAACAACCTGACGGCCTATATACCTACCAAAATAAAATTTACGTACCCCCCAAGCTACAGATTCCTTTGCTCCGACTTCTTCACGATTCTCCTTTGGCCGGTCATCCTGGTATTACTAACACCATTCATCTTGTCAAGAGACATTACTGGTGGCCTTCTCTCTCTAAATCTGTTCATCAGTATGTAAATTCATGTGACATTTGTGCCCGCAACAAACTATCTAGAAAACCTCCTTTTGGCTTATTGGCACCTCTTCCAGTACCTCAGAGACCCTGGGAGGTAGTGTCTATTGATTTTATTGTAGACCTCCCTCGATCAAAGGATACCAATACCGTTATGGTAACGGTTGACCTCTTAACTAAAATGGCACACTTCACTCCTTTAAAGAAACTACCAACCTCCCTAAAGACCGCAAAAGCGTTTATCGACACAGTCCTTAGATTACATGGCTTACCCTCCCAAATTATCTCGGACCGTGGATCTCAATTCATTTCCAAATTTTGGAGAGCCCTTACTACCACCTTACAGATTGACCATCGATTGTCGACTGCTTACCATCCTCAGACAAATGGACAGACCGAACGTGTAAACCAAATTTTGGAGCAATATCTACGCTGCTACTGTACACATCTTCAAGATGATTGGAATCCATTACTGCCTTTGGCTGAGTACAGTGCCTGCCGCCGAGAATGTGTTTTTAGCACGCCAGCATCACGCTGAATCTCGGCGACAGGCTGCCGATATCTCGCACTCGCTGGAATAGTAAAAGCACATTCCAGCGAGCGCGTCATAGAAGCGACGGGGATCCGACGCCAATTCTACACGTGGGCGGAGTTTGTTATGAATCCTGAAGGAGAAATCCCCGCCGGATTTAAAAAAAAATCTGGCATGGGTTCCCCCCTCAGGAGCATAACAGTCCCTTAGGTCTGTTATGGGTTGTAAGGAGACCCCCCCTACGCCGAAAAAACGGCGTGGGGGTCCCCCACAATCCATAACAGACCCGTATCCAAAGCACGCCGGCCGGCCGGTCAGGAAGGGAGTGGGGGCGAGCGAGCGCCCCCCCCCCCTCCTGAGCTGTACCGGGCAGCATGCCCTCAACATGGGGGGGTTAGGTGCTCTGGGGCAGGGGGCGCACTGCGGCCCCCCACCCCAGAGCACCCTGTCCCCATGTTGATGAGGACAGGGCCCCTTCCCGACAACCCTGGCCATTGGTTGTCGGGGTATGCGGGCGGGAGACTTATCGGAATCTGGAAGCCCCCTTTAATAAGGGGGCCCCCAGATACCGGCCCCCCACCCTAAGTGAATGAGTATGGGGTACATCGTACCCCTACCCATTCACCTGCAAATAAAAGGTGTAAACACAAATAAACCACACAGGGTATTGAAATATTTTATTAGTTGGCCGCCGGGGGGGGTGTGTATGATCGCTTTTATAAAAGCGCCCCCCTCCGGCGGGCTTCTGTGGGGGGTGGGTGCCGCCGTCTGGTTCTCTTCCGCCGCCGGGGGGCGCTTTGATAAAAGCGCCCACCACCCGGCGGGCTTCTTTCGACGTCTTCGGCGGCGGGGGGGTCTTCTCCCACTCTCCGGGGTCTTCTCCCGCTCTCCGGGGGTCTTCTCCCACTCTCCGGGGTCTTCTCCCGCTCTCCGGGGGTCTTCTCCCACTCTCCGGGGTCTTCTCCCGCTCTCCGGGGGTCTTCTCCGCTCTCCGGGGGTCTTCTTCTTCTTCAGGACTCGCCGCCGCTATCTTCGTGTGTTAGCTCAATTACTAGCGGCGGCGGCCCCCTCTTCTGCGACGTCGGCGTCTTCTTCTTCTTCTGCTCTCCAGATGTTGACGCGACGGTAGGTATCACGTGGGTAGGTAGCACGTGATACCTACCGGAGCATGATGGGACTGCGACGTCACAAGACAGGCCTATATATTTCGCTGCGAGCCGCGCGCCCGGCATAACAGCGGAAGGATGCGTTGCGTCAACATCTGGAGAGCAGAAGAAGAAGAAGAAGACGCCGACGTCGCAGAAGAGGGGGCCGCCGCCGCTAGTAATTGAGCTAACACACGAAGATAGCGGCGGCGAGTCCTGAAGAAGAAGAAGACCCCCGGAGAGCGGAGAAGACCCCCGGAGAGCGGGAGAAGACCCCGGAGAGTGGGAGAAGACCCCCGGAGAGCGGGAGAAGACCCCGGAGAGTGCGAGAAGACCCCCCCGCCACCGAAGACGTCAAAAGAAGCCCGCCGGGTGGTGGGCGCTTTTATCAAAGCGCCCCCCGGCGGCGGAAGAGAACCAGACGGCGGCACCCACCCCCCACAGAAGCCCGCCGGAGGCGGGCGCTTTTATAAAAGCGATCATACACACCCCCCCCCGGCGGCCAACTAATAAAATATTTCAATACCCTGTGTGGTTTATTTGTGTTTACACTTTTTATTTGCAGGTGAATGGGTAGGGGTACGATGTACCCCATACTCATTCACTTAGGGTGGGGGGCCGGTATCTGGGGGCCCCCATATTAAAGACGGCTTCCAGATTCCGATAAGTCTCCCGCCCGCATACCCCGACAACCAACGGCCAGGGTTGTCGGGAAGGGGCCCTGTCCTCATCAACATGGGGACAGGGTGCTCTGGGGTGGGGGGCCGCAGTGCGCCCCCTGCCCCAGAGCACCTAACCCCCCCATGTTGAGGGCATGCTGCCCGGTACGGCTCAGGAGGGGGGGGGGGGCGCTCGCTCGCCCCCACTCCCTTCCTGACCGGCCGGCCGGCGTGCTTTGGATACGGGTCTGTTATGGATTGTGGGGGACCCCCACGCTGTTTTTTCGGCGTAGGGGGGGTCTCCTTACAACCCATAACAGACCTAAGGGCCCGTTATGCTCCTGAGGGGGGAACCCATGCCGGATTTTTTTTTAAATCCGGCGGGGATTTCTCCTTCAGAATTCATAACAAACTCCGCCCACGTGTAGAATTGGCGGGAATCCGCATCAGATCCCCGTCGCTTCTATGACGGCTTTGTCTCCATCGCGGCAAGCCAGCTCGGCGCTGGCTCCCGCGATGGGGCTCGCAAGTGCTCAATCTCGCCGAGAAAGGGAGCGAGATTGACACAATATCCCAGTCACCTACTGTATGCCTATAATAACTCTACTAGTTCTTCAACTCGCTTTTCTCCATTTTATGCCAATTATGGGATCCACCCCAATAACTTACCTTCCACCTTTCTCCCAAATTCCGTACCTGCAGTTACAGACTATCTATCTTCTATAAAGAAGACACTCAATCTCCTACGTACCAACTTGGAAATTGCACACGCAACACAGAAGAAATATTACGATTCGCACCGCTCTACACCACCAACATACAAGGTGGGGGATTTAGTTTGGCTATCCACACGCAATCTCCACCTTAATATTCCCTCCAGGAAACTTGGAAATCAATTCACGGGACCATTTCCAATTTCTCATATCATCAATCCCAATGCTGTCAAACTTTCCCTACCACCAGACTGGAAAGTGCATCCTTCATTCCACGTGTCACTCATCAAACCTTACATCCCTAACCCCTTTCCTAACAGGAAACCACTTCCACCACCTCCTGTACAAGTTCTCGGTGAAACTGAATATATTGTTGAAAAAATTTTAGATTCCAGGAAAAAAGCTTCTAATCTTCAATACCTCATACGTTGGAAAGGCTATGATCAGTCAGACGACTCTTGGGAAGATTCTTCCAATATACACGCTGCACGACTAATCAGACAATTTCATCAGAGACATCCTAACAGACCCGCTCCTACTGGTAGCTCTATAGGAGCTCCCTTGAGGAGGGGAGTATGTAATAAAATTCCTTAGTTCTGATTCTGTAGCGCAGCTGCCGTTATACCAGACAGCTGCGCTCCGTGATTCCACTTCTCTGCGTCACTTCCGGTGTGCGGGCCGTGCGTTCCAGCATGGAACGCGGAAGTGCGTCTAGAGCACACCTTCACTTCCCCGCGAATTGCGGGTATTTAAACTGCTAGGAATGACGGCAGGGTGTTCTGATATTCTGTTAGATACCCGCCGTCATGTAACAGGAGATCACGCAGCCAGAGGGTCCCACTGAAGCTTCATAACGCCTGCAGCACCTCACCTTGGTAAACTGACAGCCAGAGTCAGCAATGAATCTTGGCATCCTGCTCTGCTTTCATTGAATCCTCAACTCCAGCACCAATTCACCTGCACGACTCACTCCTGAAGCCTGCTGAATCGCAAGTATTTCTGTGTGGAAGATCACTAGTTCTATGTGAAGCTCTGCTGCTTATACCTTAATATTTCTGTGAAGGCTGGGACACCTTGTTTCCTTTCTATGTCGATGTGAACTAACATTAATGATTTTGTTCTTTTGCTGATTAACCATATTTACGCCTCCAATTGTGAAGTCTTATGCATAGCTGCTTGCTTTCTGCTTATACGATACCTGCTTACTAATACTGAGCTACGCTTATGCCACAATAAGGTAGTTCCTAGTTTATGTTGTATGTTACTTTCAGAGGTTGTGATGAATTAATCCTAACTTTCTGTGAACCTGAAAGTGAACTAGTGGTTACACCTGAGAAACCTCTACAGACATATAGAAGTTTTATTTCATTAGTTAGTGGCTTGGTATGACATGACACACAGCTTGTTCGTCTTTTAAAGAGTTAGTGAGAAATTGAGTCAGATCCAATGCGAATCCCTCTTTTACTAACTGAAACAGTTATCTGGTAATCTTGTGCAGTATGTCAGCAGTCTCTGGTAATCTTGTGCAGTACATCGACAGTCTCTGGTAATCTAATGCAGTATTCCGCAGTATCTGGTAATCTTGTGCAGTATGTCCGCAGTATCTGGTAATCTAATGCAGTATGTCCACAGTATCTGGTAATCTATTGCAGTATGTCCGCAGTGTCTGGTAATCTAGTGCAGTATGTCCGCAGTGTCTGGTAATCTTGTGCAGTATGTCCGCAGTCTCTGGTAATCTCGTACAGTATGTTCACAGTATCTGGTAAACAAATACAGCATGTCCGCAGTCTCCGATAATCTCGTGCAGTATGTCCGCAGTCTCTGGTAATCTTGTGCAGTATGTCCGCAGTCTCTGGTAATCTTGTGCAGTATGTCCGCAGTCTCTGGTAATCTTGTGCAGTATGTCCCCAGTATCTGGTAATCTCCTGCCCATTTAGAGTCCTTCATTACTAACCGTGTAATTTTTTAGTTTGTTTGCGCCGATCTGTAAGGCTGCGCTATATACTATGATTTGCACTGCTGGGGATATATACTCTGTCCTGTGATGCTGAGCTGTATACTCCTGACACTATGAGTGGAAGCAAGTGGAATAAAGGGGACGGAGTGGGTGGATTCTATAAGGGGTGTGGCTTATGAGAAGTGGGAGGGGCAAACGTTGCGGGGCGGAGTCTTGCACCCCCCCATCCTAAAACTTCACCAGCTGCCACTGATTCCTACTGTGAAACACTGAGGTGGATCACTGATGTCTTGGGGATGTGTGAGCTATAAAGGCACTGGAAATGTGGCCAAATCGATGGAAAGATGAATGCAGTTATCAACTGGAGGAACATTTGTAATCATCAGCCAGGAAGCTGCACATAGGACGTACTTGGACATACCAACATGACAATGATCCAAAACACAAGGCCACGTTGACCTGTCATTGGCTAAAGCAGAATAAAGTGAAGGTTCTGGAGTGGCCATCACAGTCTCCTGACCTCAATATCCATGAGCCACTCTGGGGAGATCTCAAAACGTGCCGTTCATGCAAGATAGGCCAAAGAATTTACAGGAACTGGAGGCTTTTTGCTAAGAGGAATGGGCAGCTTTACCATCTGAGAACAAAATATTAAAGCCGACTCTCTCTCACGAATGTCCGAAGATCAATTCACGGAGAACCCACCAGTCTGTATCATCCCTTCACCCCGTTTCATTGGCAATATCACTTTGTTTAGACAATTACTCTCCGAAACCCTATCTACAGAGACTCTTAACCTTCCAACAGGCCTTATCAAACAACCTGACGGCCTATATACCTACCAAAATAAAATTTACGTACCCCCCAAGCTACAGATTCCTTTGCTCCGACTTCTTCACGATTCTCCTTTGGCCGGTCATCCTGGTATTACTAACACCATTCATCTTGTCAAGAGACATTACTGGTGGCCTTCTCTCTCTAATTCTATTCATCAGTATGTAAATTCATGTGACATTTGTGCCCGCAACAAACTATCTAGAAAACCTCCTTTTGGCTTATTGGCACCTCTTCCAGTACCTCAGAGACCCTGGGAGGTAGTGTCTATTGATTTTATTGTAGACCTCCCTCGATCAAAGGATACCAATACCGTTATGGTAACGGTTGACCTCTTAACTAAAATGGCACACTTCACTCCTTTAAAGAAACTACCAACCTCCCTAAAGACCGCAAAAGCGTTTATCGACACAGTCCTTAGATTACATGTCTTACCCTCTCAAATTATCTCGGACCGTGGATCTCAATTCATTTCCAAATTTTGGAGAGCCCTTACTACCACCTTACAGATTGACCATCGATTGTCGACTGCTTACCATCCTCAGACAAATGGACAGACCGAACGTGTAAACCAAATTTTGGAGCAATATCTACGCTGCTACTGTACACATCTTCAAGATGATTGGAATCCATTACTGCCTTTGGCTGAGTATGCCTATAATAACTCTACTAGTTCTTCAACTCGCTTTTCTCCATTTTATGCCAATTATGGGATCCACCCCAATAACTTACCTTCCACCTTTCTCCCAAATTCCGTACCTGCAGTTACAGACTATCTATCTTCTATAAAGAAGACACTCAATCTCCTACGTACCAACTTGGAAATTGCACACGCAACACAGAAGAAATATTACGATTCGCACCGCTCTACACCACCAACAAACAAGGTGGGGGATTTAGTTTGGCTATCCACACGCAATCTCCACCTTAATATTCCCTCCAGGAAACTTGGAAATCAATTCACGGGACCATTTCCAATTTCTCATATCATCAATCCCAATGCTGTCAAACTTTCCCTACCACCAGACTGGAAAGTGCATCCTTCATTCCACGTGTCACTCATCAAACCTTACATCCCTAACCCCTTTCCTAACAGGAAACCACTTCCACCACCTCCTGTACAAGTTCTCGGTGAAACTGAATATATTGTTGAAAAAATGTTAGATTCCAGGAAAAAAGCTTCTAATCTTCAATACCTCATACGTTGGAAAGGCTATGATCAGTCAGACGACTCTTGGGAAGATTCTTCCAATATACACGCTGCACGACTAATCAGACAATTTCATCAGAGACATCCTAACAGACCCGCTCCTACTGGTAGCTCTATAGGAGCTCCCTTGAGGAGGGGAGTATGTAATAAAATTCCTTAGTTCTGATTCTGTAGCGCAGCTGCCGTTATACCAGACAGCTGCGCTCCGTGATTCCACTTCTCTGCGTCACTTCCGGTGCGCGGGCCGTGCGTTCCAGCATGGAACGCGGAAGTGCGTCTAGAGCACACCTTCACTTCCCCGCGAATTGCGGGTATTTAAACTGCTAGGAATGACGGCAGGGTGTTCTGATATTCTGTTAGATACCCGCCGTCATGTAACAGGAGATCACGCAGCCAGAGGGTCCCACTGAAGCTTCATAACGCCCGCAGCACCTCACCTTGGTAAACTGACAGCCAGAGTCAGCAACGAATCTTGGCATCCTGCTCTGCTTTCATTGAATCCTCAACTCCAGCACCAATTCACCTGCATGACTCACTCCTGAAGCCTGCTGAATCGCAAGTATTTCTGTGTACAAGATCACTAGTTCTATGTGAAGCTCTGCTGCTTATACCTTAATATTTCTGTGAAGGCTGGGACACCTTGTTTCCTTTCTATGTTGATGTGAACTAACATTAACGATTTTGTTCTTTTGCTGATTAACCATATTTACGCCTCCACCTGTGAAGTCTTATGCATAGCTGCTTGCTTTCTGCTTATACGATACCTGCTTACTAATACTGAGCTACGCTTATGCCACAATAAGGTAGTTCCTAGTTTATGTTGTATGTTAATTTCAGAGGTTGTGATGAATTAATCCTAACTTTCTGTGAACCTGAAAGTGAACTAGTGGTTACACCTGAGAAACCTCTACAGACATATAGAAGTTTTATTTCACTAGTTAGTGGCTTGGTATGACATGACACACAGCTTGTTCGTCTTTTAAAGAGTTAGTGAGAAATTGAGTCAGATCCAATGCGAATCCCTCTTTTACTAACTGAAACAGTTATCTGGTAATCTTGTGCAGTATGTCAGCAGTCTCTGGTAATCTTGTGCAGTACGTCGACAGTCTCTGGTAATCTAATGCAGTATTCCGCAGTATCTGGTAATCTTGTGCAGTATGTCCGCAGTATCTGGTAATCTAATGCAGTATGTCCACAGTATCTGGTAATCTATTGCAGTATGTCCGCAGTGTCTGGTAATCTAGTGCAGTATGTCCGCAGTGTCTGGTAATCTTGTGCAGTATGTCCGCAGTCTCTGGTAATCTCGTACAGTATGTTCACAGTATCTGGTAAACGAATACAGCATGTCCGCAGTCTCTGGTAATCTCGTGCAGTATGTCCGCAGTCTCCGATAATCTCGTGCAGTATGTCCGCAGTCTCTGGTAATCTTGTGCAGTATGTCCGCAGTCTCTGGTAATCTTGTGCAGTATTTCCGCAGTCTCTGGTAATCTTGTGCAGTATGTCCGCAGTATCTGGTAATCTCCTGCCCATTTAGAGTCCTTCATTACTAACCGTGTAATTTTTTAGTTTGTTTGCGCCGATCTGTAAGGCTGCGCTATATACTATGATTTGCACTGCTGGGGATATATACTCTGTCCTGTGATGCTGAGCTGTATACTCCTGACACTATGAGTGGAAGCAAGTGGAATAAAGGGGACGGAGTGGGTGGATTCTATAAGGGGTGTGGCTTATGAGAAGTGGGAGGGGCAAACGTGGCGGGGCGGAGTCTTGCACCCCCCCATCCTAAAACTTCACCAGCTGCCACTGATTCCTACTGTGAAACACTGAGGTGGATCACTGATGTCTTGGGGATGTGTGAGCTATAAAGGCACTGGAAATGTGGCCAAATCGATGGAAAGATGAATGCAGTTATCAACTGGAGGAACATTTGTAATCATCAGCCAGGAAGCTGCACATAGGACGTACTTGGACATACCAACATGACAATGATCCAAAACACAAGGCCACGTTGACCTGTCATTGGCTAAAGCAGAATAAAGTGAAGGTTCTGGAGTGGCCATCACAGTCTCCTGACCTCAATATCCATGAGCCACTCTGGGGAGATCTCAAAACGTGCCGTTCATGCAAGATAGGCTAAAGAATTTACAGGAACTGGAGGCTTTTTGCTAAGAGGAATGGGCAGCTTTACCATCTGAGAAGAAAAAGAGCCTCATCCACAAATACCACTAAAGACTTCAAGCTGTCATTGATATTAAAGAAAGCAATACATGGTATTAAGAACAGGGGTATGTAAACTTTTCATCAGGATCATTTGATAGTTTCTGTTGCCATTATGATTTAAAAAGAGTAAACACAGTTGGTTGATAATAAATGGCTTCAGCTAAACACTAACCATGAGTGAAAGTAATATCTAAAAATATAATATAATATATATATATATATATATATATATATATATATATATATATATATATATATATATAATATCTCTTCAACACATACACATTTTCTATTGATTTATCTCCACGCACAGAAAAGAAGAACATAAATACCTAACTTCTTAATTAAGCAGACAACACTGTGTCTCAGATGAACCTAAATCCCCAAACACTGCAATCTTGCTGCACAACAGAAGCATGTGACAATGGAGACAAAGCGAATGTACTGTCCTATGAGCAACACGAGGAAGCATGTGTAGATCACGCTTTAAAAATCACAAACTGAACGGGACCTTACTGTATATCCTTGTCTAAATAAATATGCCACAAGCATTTGTTATAATATCTATACAAACTAGTTGTACATTTTTGTGAACTTTACTTCAAATAAATCAACTGTTATTTATGTTTAAGCTTACCAGATACATTATAGGTGCAAACGAAATTTGTATCTTGGCATTCACTGCAAAATAAACATAAATTTGTAATTGTTTAAAAATGTATCGCCAAAAAAAAAAAATTGTAAACAAAACAGACAAATATTTCTAATGGCTCACCAAATTACACAGGGGTCACAAGAGGGAATTTGATCTCCAGGATTATAGTATTTTCCTGTGTTGTCGTAGCATCCACATACATCTACACATTTCATACTAACTTCCTCAAAAAACGGTTTCTCAGGTGGACATACTGGATAACAACCTGAGGAGAAGTACAAGACAATATTTTATGCTTATCAATCCTGACCTGTATTTCTGCTAGCAGCCATACAGTATATCATAACTCACCTGAATACAGGTAAAGTAAAATAGACCACAGTGATTTCATAGCTATATAAATATTACACTTCTTTTGATGCCTTGCTAAAGAAATTGTTTGAGGAGTTAAAGCTGGACTGTGGACATGTAACAATACCAACAAGGGATGTGATTCTACTTCATATGGAACAAATGCCTTAGGTAATACCTTGTAAATTTGGCAGGGGTATGGCAAATGCCACACCCCCATTTATGTGGATCGAGAAGACTGAAAAGGTAAGATGAAATCCACAAGCACTTTGTTTATCACTTCCTTTCCTTTATACTGGCTTATCAGAATAACAAAAGAATTTAGAGGATGGATGAAAAAAAACAATCCCTCCCAAGGGAAACTTGGGAATAGGGATGAGCAAATCTGCCTGAGTAGTAAGGCCAAGGGTTTGGGAGAGTCCTGTTTGAAATTCAGCGAACCTGAACTTAGCAGCAAATCCTATTAAAGTCTCTGGATGATTTTTGCATATGACCGCCATTTCCTCGCCAAGCTCCTATGGATGCATTATTGACATGTCTATGTGGATGGAGATTTGATATTGACTAGACTTACACATGAACCTGAGTATAACTCAAAGCAAAACACCCATTTTGAACCAATGGCACATTCCAAGGGCAGATACTGGATATTACAGATAAGCTTGGTCCATTTCTTCTAGGAGGCGCAGTTTTTAGTTGTACTGTCTAAAGTCGTTTTTGAACAATCTATATATCTACCACAGAGCTTGACTGTAATGATTTTCCTTCCTGAGCGGGTTATTGACATGTGAATAGCTAAATATGGTACAAATTATAAGGAAAGCAATATATGATATATAATACGTACATGTGACCATGTTTTGTACTATTCTAGATTTTTTATATAATCACATTGTTTTTACATTTGTACAAATACAATTTTGAGATTTTATTCTACTTGTTTAGAGGACCATTAAAGTCACGATTTTTCTAGTTAGGTTTTTTGTATATATCTCTATATAGGATGTGGAACCTGACACAAATAGTGTCTAAAATACTGAAGGTTCCAATTTGGGATTCCTCTTTCCACACATTTTATACTGTAGCAGAATACATGCTGGCCTGAATTTATGAAGAAATTCAATTTTTTTTTTCAATTTTATTTGATATGTTTTATAGTAGAAAGTAAAAAAATAAAATAAAATATATATATATATATATATATATTATATATATATTTTTTTTTTAATTGTTGGTCTTTTTCTGTTTATAGCGTAAAAAAATAAAAATGCAATGGTGATCAAATACCACCAAAAGAAAGCTCTATTTGTGGGGAAAAATATGACGGAGTTAAAATAACACAGTACCATATTACATTTTTGCGATTCGGCACTGCGTCGCTTTAACAGACAATTGCGCGGTCGTGCGACGTGGCTCCCAAACAAAATTTACTGACATGTGGGGGGGGGGGGTTATTCTTCCACAGATCAAGTAGTCAATGTTCATTATCCACTTAAGACCCGGACCAATACGCTGGTAAATGACCCAAGGTGTTTTTGCGATTCGGCACTGCGTCGCTTTAACAGACAATTGCGCGGTCGTGCGACGTGGCTCCCAAACAAAATTTGTGTCCTTTTCTTCCCACAAATAGAGCTTTCTTTTGGTGGTATTTGATCACCTCTGCGATTTTTATTTTTTGCACTATATACAAAAATAGAGCGACATTTTTGAAAAAAAAAACACTATTTTTTACTTTTTGTTAAAAAAAAAACAAATATGATCTATGGGAAGCAACCCAAATCGA
Organism: Rana kukunoris; assembly: GCA_029574335.1. Taxonomy (NCBI): domain Eukaryota; kingdom Metazoa; phylum Chordata; class Amphibia; order Anura; family Ranidae; genus Rana; species Rana kukunoris. Next base: position 212,224,843 of record CM056059.1, on the reverse strand, counting down.
TCTATGGGATCGATTTGGGTTGCTTGTTCCCTTTTTTTCTTTTATTTTTCCTTTTTGTTGATGTTTTAATGTTAAACGATGCAATGTGAGCAATGGAATGATTTTCCCCCTGTATGTTTCCCGATATGCTCGAAAATAAAAAGAATAAAATACAAAAAAAAAAAAAAAAAATCAAATAAACTAAATTTTAGTCAAACATTTAGGCCAAAATGTATTTAGCCACATGTCTTTAGTAAAAAAAAAAAATCGCAATAAAAAAAAAATAGCTACCTGGCGGGAACAGCGACACTAATACAGCGATCAGAAAAATGATCGCTTAGTGACGCTGGCAATAGGGAGTGAAAGGGTTAACTAGGGCGGTGATCAGGGGGTTAAAACTTTATTAGGGGGGGTGGGGGGGCTATCCTGAACCTAACACTAACTGATTTTACACTGCCTGTCACACTGACACTAAATGCAGTGATTAGATCACTGCATTCAGTGACACTGTGACAGGGCGGGTGGGGGGGCAGATCGCAAGGGGTTAAGTGTGCCTATGTGTGTGTATGTCAGTGTAGTGTTGGTGCACACTTACTGTTAGGTGTTTCTCCCATCGCAGCGGTTGGAAATACCGCTGCGATGGGAGATTACATCACTTCCCCCTTCCTGTGTTTACACAGGAGGAGGAAGTGACACAAACAGGGGAGCGCGCGCATTGGCTGGGAGCGATTGCGGGGGGGCGGGTAAACGCCGACATCCACCCGCTCGTCCCGGATCGCTCCCGAGCCAGGGGGACCCCCGCACGCCGCGGAGGGGGTCCCGATGGGACCCCCGAACCGCACTTAGGCGGGGACGTAAATTTACGCCCTTGTGCCTGTACGAGCCATTCTGTGGCCGTATATGTGCGTGCGGGGGTCCTTAAGTGGTTATATTGATTATTTACTTTTAAACATTTGAGTGAACATGTAAATTTACCTTCCACTTTGACTTCATCAGATGAGCAAACTCCCGATGGGTTCCTACAGGATTTCATGCAGTGGGGTCCACAGGGTCTATAATGCCACTGACACTCATCTTCATGCTCATTGTAATATTCACAGAATGCAGCTGTAAGGATAGAGAATATGTATATACTGTAACTGTATATGAAACATCTAATGCCCAATACACATGATCGGTTTTTCTGTCGGAATTCCGCTTAAACTGTCTTACATACACTCGGACACACCAAATTACGACCATCCAAAACGTGGTGACGTACAACACTATGTCGAGCCTAGAAAAATGCGTTGACTTGTTTCCAAGCATGCATGCTTTTTTCTCCGTCGAAGTTCCATACAGACAAACAGAATTTCAAATTCCCGTCAGAATCTTTTCATCAGAAATTCCGATCGTGTGTACGAGGCATTAGGTAATTAATAATATGGTTTCGATGCCTAGAGAATAAAACATGTTGAAGTAAGATATTTATTTGTTGTATTACTTTGTGGACTTGCAACCTCCTTGCTGCTTTCCTGCTGCTGTGTCATTAGCAACTGCAGCCAACCAGTGATTCTGGAAGGAACTGAGCAATTTCTGTGAATGTGTGTGTAGTTTTGGAAGATCATTGTTCTCCTGCTCCTGTTGGGACCTGTTCATCACTAAGAAATAGTGGTAGTATGTTTCACATTGCACAGCACACCAAGTGAGTACTAAATACTTTCCAAGACAGGTCAGGAATCCATGAATCAAAGTTGCTCCTGAGGAAACTTGGTTGTGAGAAAACGCATAGGGAAGAGTTAGTGAGATAATTACATTCTGGTTAGAATGCATTTCATTCACAGAAGAATGAGGGAATATGAGGACTGGGTGAAGTATCTAATGCTGGGACTCTAAACATTTATTGTATTGTCTTTTGTTATTAAAATTTGACTACCCTATTGGCAAATTTGTTCTTCTATGCTCTTACTTACCCAGAATTTGTTGGGAAAAAGTAAAGGTGCTCTGGGGAATATAGCTTATCTTGTAGATTGAAAAACATATTTAATTACCTTAAAGTGGGGTTCCAACCACAATTAGCATTTTTTAAATGTATGTCCTTTCATCGTGTGTTTTTATAATATAAATCTGGTCCCTTACTATTTTACGATCCGCATAGATATTCAACTATGTCCACCCTGTTGTCATTTTGCTTGTGGGCATTGTGAAACCCACAAGCACTTACTTCCTGGAAGTTTTGGATGGGGAGTGATAATTGAGCAGAGCACTGCATCCTGGGAAATGATGACACACATTTCCCAGGAGCATTAGAGGGAGATGATGTCAGAATCCTAGGGGATTCCAAAGGCAGATTTTGTGGGACCACATAGCAACAGGCATTTCCAGATGAGTAAAAAAATGTTTTCTTTCTTCTTTTTTAGGTCTAATGAGCGCAATAAAAAAATAAATAATTTGGGATGGAAACTCTACTTTAACCCCTTAAGGACCGCCGCATGTACATATACGTCGGCAGAATGGCACGTATAGGCACATTGGCGTACCTGTACGTCCCTGCCTAGACGTGGGTCGGGGGTCCGATCGGACCCCCCGGTACTTGCGGCAGTCCCCGTGGCTTCAGGAGCGATCCGGGATGAGGGGGCGGCTGTTCGTTTTTGTCCGCCCCCTCCGGATCGCTTCCAGCCAATGCGCGCACCCCGCCCTCTTCCTGTGTAAACACAGGAAGGGGGAAGTGAAGTAATCTCTCCTCTTGGCGGTATTTTCAACCGTAGCTGAGGAGAGAAGACATCACACAGTGAGTCTGCACAACACTACACTGACACCAGGACATGTAGGCACATTAACCCCCCCAATCACCCCCCCCCATCCCCCTGTCATAGTGTCACTGAATGCAGTGATCATATATTTACTGATCACTGCACTTAGTGTCAGTGTGACAGGCAGTGTGACAGGCAGTTAGTGTTAGGTTCAGGGTAGCCCCCGTACCTCCCCCTAATAAAGGTTTAACCCCTTGATCACCACCCTAGTTAACCCTTTCACCCCCTATTGCCAGTGTCATTAAGCTATCATTTTTCTGATCGCTGTATTAGTGTCACTGTTGCCGCTAGGTAGCTAGTTTTTTTTTTTATTGCAATTTTTTTTTTACTAAAGACATGTGGCTGAATACATTTTGGCCTAAATGTTTTTTTTTTTTAAGTGTATTTTTTTTTGTGCGTGAACTCGAGAGAGAGGAGCCGGACTGCAGGAGTTGGCAGTAAGCAGTATGGCGATTGCCTCCCCCCGGAGGCAATCGCCATCCTTCTCCATGCCCCCGGTGGCAATGGCGGGTGTGAGGGGGGGCCTCCCACTCACCCCACCCTACCTGCTCCACTTGGGAGCCCGACTGGGGCCCAATGGGACCCCAACGGGGCAGAGGGACTCCCCCTATGAGGGAGTGAGGGGGTCTAGCCCACCCAGCCAGCCCCGTAGGTCCTTCGCCTTCTCATTTTAAGGAGACCGCATGGCCAATGTGCGTGCGTGGTAAACCAATTTCGTGTGCGTGCAAGTGTGGTGGTTTTTGTGGGGGGGTGGGCGTACTAAGCACAGGCGTACCTTGCATAGCACACCCATCGGGAGCCGGGCTGAGACCACCAAACTCAATTCACATGTAGCCGAGACCGGGATCCGAACCCTTGGCTTCAGAGGTGAACGGCTTGTCAGCGCAGTGCCAATCACGTTGAGCCACCACAGCTCCCTTGGCCTAAATGTTTGACTAAAATTTAGTTTATTTGATTTTTCTTATAACAAAAAGTAAAAAATATTGTTTTTTTTTCAAAAATATCGCTCTATTTTTGTATATAGCGCAAACAATAAAAATCGCAGAGGCGATCAAATACCATAAAGAGAAAGCTCTATTTGTGGGAAAAAAAGGACGTGAATTTTGTTCAGGAGCCACGTCGCACGACCGTGCAATTGTCTGTTAAAGCGACTCAGTGCCGAATTGTAAAAACGCCTCTGGGCATTTAGCAGCATATTGTTTGTATCTCCAGATACGCCGCCGTAATTTCAAATGTGCGCCGTCGCATCTTTGCGCCGATTCACAAAGCGAGATACGCCGAAAAACATGGCTTCAGCCATCCGTCATAACTTTCCTACGCCAGCGTATAGTGGGCGCATAGTTTCACTGGACGCATTCGGCGTTCCCATTATAAAAATGCAAATGAGTAAGATACACCGAATTACGAACGTAGATGCACCCGGCCGCTTCATATACGCGGTTTGCGTAAGGCTTAAGTCCGGCTTAAAGTTACCCCTGCTATATGAGGCACAGCTAATGCAAAGGTATAGGCCAGGGAACGACGCCGTCGAATTTCACCCAGTTTACGCCGTTTACGTAGTACGTGAATAGGGCTGGGCATAGGTTATGTTAACATGTCGTAGGCATTGCGTGCCAACGTCTCTTAGGGAGTATATGCAACGTGATTCTGAGCATGCGTGCGCATGCCCAGTTCGACGAGCCATTCATTAGCATGGGGTCTCACTTAATTTAAATAGATGACGCCCACCTCCTTCCTACTTTGAATTAGGTGGGCTTACGCCGGCCAATTAACGCTACGCCGCCGCAACTTACGGAGCAAGTCCTTTGTGAATACAGCACTTGCCTCTCTAAGTTGCGGCGGCGTAGCATAAAGAAGATACGATACGCCTGCACAAAGATGCGCCTGGGTACATGAATCTGGCCCAATGACTTTATGGATGACATGCAAATTTAGAATGTTTTTGACGCATTACATTCATTATGAACTTGCATCAGTGTGAACCAGGCCTGAAGCAGAATGTAAATTAAAAATGTGGCTTTCATCTTTCTGCTCTTGAGAAAATTGTGTTCCTTATTAGCTTAGATGTGAGAGATAAGAGTGACAAAGTAAAAAACGGCTGGGATGGAAAAATGGAAGAAAATATTAAAATGATTATATGTTGGCCTCCACCACAGATATCTGCATCTAAGCATGATTATATGTTTCAAAAAGTGTTTTTGTGTAGGTCAGTGGTCTCCAAACTGCGGCCCTTGGGGAAGTATCTCTCCCACTGATAAACACTATTCTGACACTGACATCGGAGCACCATTTCTCCCACTGACAATACTAATGGGGCACTATTCCTCCCTATGATACAACGATGGGGCATTATTTCTCCCCCTAATTCCATATGTTAAGTCCCACTGTTGCCAAGAAAATTTCCACCCCCCGCTTGCCAGAGTCCAGCCCTCCAAGAGTCTGAAGGACAATAAACCGGCCCTTTGTTTATAATGTTTGGAGACCCCTGGCGTAGGTCATGGATAATCTAAAATGCTGTAGACACTTACGGCAACGAGTAGGAGTTCTCCACTCCACACAGACACAGTGAGAAAGGCAAGCCTGAGCGTATTGGGCTAATGAAGTGCAAAAGCATTCACAGTCTCCTCCTTCATCACAAGCACATGAATCTTTCACACATGCTTCATAATAACCAATGGGATCCACCTTTAAACACAAAGGCAAAAAAAAAATCATTGTAATTTGATTCACAGATTCATCAATTTTAACTAATTTAATAACAAGCAAAAAATCAGAAAGACAATGTACTACTTTTTTTGTTGCAAGTACCTTGAACATCTTATAAAAGTCTGATAGTGTTTAGAACTGTTCAGAGAGCTAATACAGAATTACATGGAAGGGTTTGGTTAGCAAGTGGCATTTAGTCACAATCAACTGTAATGCCGATTGTAAACCCTCACCTTATAAAACAACCCATTCAGTTTCAAATGGAAATGGAAGGCAAAACATTATGGGCCAGATTAAGGTAGAGTTGTGCTGGAGTATTTCGATATGCGCCGCGTAACTGTCAAGATGCGCCGTTGTATCTCCGCGGCCGTACCCACCAACCTAGATGCGCCAGAAAACGGGCCTTTTTCCGATCGGCTTAACTTTCGGACGCCAGAGTATCGTTAGCGCATATTTTCGCTCGTCGCATCCGTCGCGCCTATTGATGTGCCATGCAAATATGCAAATGAGGGAGATTTCCCGATTCGCGAACAGATTAGCACCATACGCTGGCTACATGCGCCGCGCGTATCTCGTCCGTCCGGCGCAAAGTTATTTCTACAAATAGCTGCTTTATCTTTACTCCAGACGGCCACAGGTTACCGACGAAACTAGCAAGCTGAACAACCACACGTGCAAGGACAACACCTCTGTGTGCCAACATGCCAGGGGCAGTCACGGTCCTAGCACTACTGATGGGTCCCCCGGTACGGAGGAGGCGGGCACGTGAGAGGATATATCGCACACGCATGAGCCTCTTTGGCATGGGGGATGAGGAGGTGTATCGCCTCTTCAAATTCAGCCCTGATGCAATACTTGAACTAACCACAACCCTGCAGGATGACATCACCAGCAAGACACACCGCTCACAAGCAGTGCAGCCACTGGTAAAGGTACTGGCAACACTCCATTTCCTTGCAAGTGGATCATTCCAGCGTACAAGTGGAGTGGTGGCTGGGATGTCACAGTCCTCCATGAGCAGATGTGTGCACCAGGTTGTCCCTGCAATCCTCAGATGCATGTCCAACCAGTTCATCAGACCAACCACTGAGGAGCTGCGGCTGAAGGCAATGACAGATTTCTACAACATTGCAGGATTCCCACGCATTGATTGCACACATGTGGCACTCCAGCCCCCCAGTGCCACAGAGCACATATACCGCAATTGGAAGCATTGGCACTCCATCAACGTACAGGTGATAGCCGATGCCCAACGCCTCATATGGCACGTCCGTGCCAAACACCCCGGATCCAGCCATGACAGCTTCATATACAATCAGAGCCCCATCCCAATGGAATTCGAGCAGAACATGTATGGGGACAGCTGGCTGGTTGGTGAGTGACATGGGTGGCAGGCATGACTATCCCCTCCCATGATGCACACATCACAAGGGGCACATGCATGACTAACATCCTCCTGTCTTTTCCCTTACAGGTGACTCTGCATATGCACTGGGACCCCATCTCATGACTCCTTTCCGGAACCCCCAAACCAGAGGAGAGAGAAAATACAATGAAGCACACATCAAAACCCGTGCAGTGGTGGAACAAACATTTGGGCTCCTGAAGTCCCGTTTCCGCTGCCTGGATAAGTCCGGGGGGACCCTATTGTATTCCCCTACCTTTGTGTGTCAGATCATCGGTGCATGTTGCATTCTGCACAACTTTGCCATGAGAAAAGGCCTGCAGATTGACATACGTGATGACCTGACCCCCCAACCAGACAGCCCCCCCCTGCCAGAGGAGACCCATTCAGCTGATGGAAGAGCAGTCAGGAGGGTCCTCGCCGTAGGCATCTTTGGACACTAAACCAAAACAGTGATCACACGGACAATGCACGCATGCACACCACTGATGTCCCTAGATCACACACACCACATCCACATCGCATTGGATTAGCCCAAGTCCAACATGCAGGACTTGGGAGCAGCAACGCCAGCGTCAAGGCCCCAATGATGTCGCTGTCAATTCATACACCTTTCACACGTCATTCATACAGCCGTGGGGTTAACTTCACCACCACGGCCGAGGGTGACACCCCTTACTGGCAGGAGTGCCACCCCCTCACATTCACACTGCAACGTGTTCAGTATCAAAAAATAAAATATCTCATATCCAGAGCATAATCACAAAAAAAAAAACTCTCATAACCTGAGCATTAAGAATAAAATAAAAATCTCATGTCCTGAGCATTCAAAAAAAAAGAAAATAAAAATCTCATATCCTGAGCATTCAAAAAAAAGAAAATAAAAATCTCATATCCTGAGCATTCAAAAAAATAAAAATAAAAAAAAATCATCTGGGATGCCGGGGGCTCCTTCTGGTGGCCCCTCTCTGGCTCCTCAGCTGCCTGGATGGAGTGGGTGGGGGTAGTGGTGCATCCGGAGGTGGCTGATCCCCGGGTAGGCCACTCCTGGCAGGTGTAGCCTGCATGCCCTCCAAGGCCACGGCAATCCGGCCGAGGTACGAATTGGTCTGGGCCTGCACCCTGAGCTGCTGGGCCTGCATCCTGAGCTGCCGGGTGACCTGGTAATGCTGGGCCCGCCGACTCTGCCTCCCCTGGTCCCGGATGGCAGCAGTGTTTGCCTGGACGGCTGCAGTGAGGTGCCTTATATCACCCTGCACCTCCCCCAGACTGGTCACCACTGCAGCGCAGTTGCAGCTGACATCCTGCACTGCATTAGATATCTGGGCCACGGAGCACAGGTTGTCAGCCACTCTGTCCAGGTGCCCAACTTTATCCCCCATTTGCTGGGTCTGCCTGGCGTGATCCCTCGCCACCTGGTCCTGGACCAGATCAGACACCCCCCTGGTCTTACGGGTGGCCTTCCTGGGGCCAGTAGATGGTTGTCCCCGGGGGGATGGAGTCGCCCTTGAGGGGCTTCCTATGATGGGGGAGGGGATCTGAGAGGGTCCTGCAGAAGAGGACTCCTCCAAAAATAATATTATGTCCTGTTCTGCCACAACAGGCTGCTCCTCAACGACCTCTGCAGGTGAGGTGTGGGCACTCTCCTCCTCCACCTCGGTGTCTTCACCACCCATGGGCTCGGGCACAAGATGCCGTTGGGGGGATGGGGTGGACTGGCCGCCAACAGATGATGGCCCAGCTCCGTCATCTGTAGATGACACAAAGCAGACACATGTTGGGTGGTCCCACACACTTGGCACATGTACCCTCCCCCCCCCATATGCAACACACCAAAAAGGGGGTAAAAATCACTTACCTGTCCTGGAGCCTTCCTCCACTGAGTCATATCCAGGGACCCCCTCCAACTGCTCCCTGTCCAGACAGTGGGCGACCACCTCCTCCTCCGTGGTCAGGCTGACCGGACATGGGGGTCCACCACCCGTGCCCCTCTCATGCCTCCTGATGGTGGCCACCTTGCCACGGACCTTGCGCCGCAGGTCATTAATTTTTTTCTGGATATCACCAGCAGTCCGGGTGGAGTACCTCAAAACATTCACCCTGCCAGCAATGGTCTCCAGGATGCCCTGCTTCCTCTCCCGGCTGGTCTTCCGACTTTTGGTGCCGTGGAGGAACTCATTAAAAGTCTCCATAGCCGAGATGATAACAGACACCTCCTGGGAGTTGAAATTGAGGTTCCTCCTCTTTTTGGGGGTAGCGGGAGCAGCCATCACAGTGCAAAAGTAACTTCCCTGGGGTGGGGGGAAACGGAAATACTTTTGCGCCGGAATGGCGCTTCCGCTGGCGCTTTTATACGCGCAACGGAACACATTGCGCTGGTGTTTCCCGTGAAGTGGTGCCGACGGAAGTTGTGAGCATGCGCACAGGGGGCCGAGTGAAGCCTCACTGCGCATGCTCCGTGGATGATGCGCTGAACGTAAGCCTCTGTGCTGGGCTCCGCCCATCATTTACATATGATCACACCCACTTCCACTTGCGTCGGGTTGCGCCAACGCATCTTTGTTACTCTGTCGCAAAATAACGCCCATGCGCTTGGTGAATGCTGTACTTCACTCGCTAGTTTGCGTCAGCGCAGCGTATATGCGTTGCGCTACGCTGGCGAAAAGATGCGCGCATCTACCTGAATCTGGCCCTATGGGTCAGTTTCATCATTAGTTACGCCAAAGTATCAGTAGATACGCCGGCGTAACTAAGAATCTGCGACGGAGTATATTTAAGCGTATTCTCAAATTGAGATACGCTTAAATATTGTTAAGATAGGACCAGCGTAAGTCTCCTACGCCGGTGTATCTTAACTGCTTTTTACGCTGGCCGGTAGGGGCGTTCCTGCTGATTTACACCTAGAATATGTAAATGAGCGAGATACGCCTATTCACAAACGTACGCTCGCTGACGCAGTGAATTTACGCCGCTTACGTAAGGCGTTTTCCAGCGTAAAGATAAACCACCAAAAAGATGTATGAAGTATGAACGTCGGGACCGCGTCAAATTCTAAAAAATGTACGTTGTTTGCGTTACTCGTCCGTGAATGGGGATTTACGTCAATTACGTTCACGTCAAAAACAATGCGTCGTAGCGTCATAATTTGGAGCATGCGCAGTGGGATACGTCCACGGTCGGCGCATGCGCAGTTAAAGAAAAACTTAAAATACGTGGGGTCACAGCACATTGCCATAAAACACGCCCAGAGTAACAGAGATTTGGAGATGGAAGAACCTCGGAAAAAGAGTGTACTCATGTTTCTCTACTTCGTACAAAACAGTTTTGAGCATTGACCTAGCATTTGCAGACACTACGATGTTGTCAGACATTGAGGATGCAGCATATCTACCGAGTGGCCTTTCAGACCACTCTCCTCTATGTCTGACAATACGTATCCCTACGCCAAGAAATGCATCAATATGGAGACTGAGTCCACAATGGGTTGTATGCCCAGAAATTGAGGAAAAAATTATAGCTATAATAATGGAATATTGGGAGAATAACGTTGGATATTGTGTGGGATGCGTTTAAAGCGTATCTGCGGGGACAGTATATTTCAAGTATTTCAGCGGTTAAAAAAAAACAGAAGCCCAAAATACAGGAGTTACCAAGTCAGATAAAATTTCAGAAGAAAGAATATGGTCAGGACTCTAGTGATAGGAATTTTGACTTAATGATGGCCGCACAAAGGGATCTACATCTCCATATGGAGAAAATCACAAGGCAGGAACTATACAAAAATAGACAGAATTTTTTTGAGCAAGGTGATAAAAGTGGCAGATTTCTGGCGAGGTTAGCACAACAGGAGTATCAAGCCACGAACATATCAGAAATTCAGACAGTAAATGGAGTAAAAGAACCGGAGGAGATATTAGAGGCCTTTAGAGAATATTACAGTTTATTGTACACCTCCTATCTCCCCCCCTACTTTTGCCCAGAATCCATGATGGGTCTTTTAGACCGGATAGCTCTTGGGTGGTTGTCGGATGAGGAGAGGAGGACATTGGTATGCCCCATTACCATCGAGGAGGTTATGGAGGTTATACGTACACTTCCGGGAGAAAAGGCACCAAGCCCTGACGGAATTCCGGGGGAAGTGTACAAAAAATATGGAGCCATAATAGCCCCTAAATTGGCAGAAGTATTTACAAATGGATTAGCGAAAGGGACACTTCCAGATTCTATGAGAGAAGCACATATAATATTAATTCATAAAGAAATGAAAGATCCAAAATGATGTTCTTCATATAGACCAATTGCGCTACTAAATATAGATCTGAAAATATTAACAAAGATATTAACCCTAAGAATACAACCCCTGTTCAAAAACATCATAGACTCAGATCAGACAGGATTTATGCCTCAGAGAACAACAGATGTTAACCTATGTAGGCTATATACTAATATACACACTCACCATCTACAGAAAGGATCCAGGACAGTGGCCTCTCTAGATATAGAGAAGGCCTTCGATACAATTGAATGGCCCTTCTTATGGGAGATTCTTAAGAGGATGGGTTTTCCACTGGTGTTCATAAAGTGTATACAAACAATATATGAGAGACCTATGTCAGCCGTAAAATGGGGAGGAAAACTGTCATCATTTTTTAGGTTGTATAGAGGTACGAGGCAGGGCTGCCCCCTCTCTCCGACACTCTTTGCAATGGCAATAGTGCTGGTAGCAGAAGCCCTCAGGACCTCTCCAAATATCCAAGGACTTCGAGTAGGGGGGCTGGAGGAGAGGGTAGCCATGTATGCAGACGATATGCTACTATTTTTGAGAGATGCAGGTCCATCTCTGGAGGGAGCATTAGAACTACTAAATACTTTTTCGTCCTTTACTGGGCTTAAAGTGAATTGGGGAAAGTCCATGCTATTTCCTATTGATCAGGGAGCACAGGATACTGCAGCTCTAACAATGCCATTGAAATGGGTGAGCCAATTTAAATATCTCGGAATAGTAATATCTAGGCAAGTTGAAGATTTCCGGACACTAAATTTGGATCCTGTGATACAGGAACTTAGGAGGAAGCTGAAGATATGGGTATCGTTACCACTGTCCCTATTAGGACGTATAATATGATAAAGATGAAGGTCCTTCCCAGGTTCCTGTATCTATTCAGGAACTCTCCACAGTGGTTACCCAAGAGATTCTTTGTGCAGCTGCATGGAATGCTCTCATCATTTATATGGGCAAATACAACAGTAAGAATTAAACTAAATACACTTATGAGACCGGCAGAACAGGGGGGGGGGTTGGACTTCCCAGATTTTTACAAATATTATATAGCCACGCAGTTGATGACGGTTGCGAGATGGTTGAACCCGGATGGGTTCGATTCCGCAACTATGTTAGAAGCAGCAGTGGTTCAATCAGTAGAGGCACTGCAGGGTCTATTGTATAGAGGGCTAAAATCTAGGCGAGAGTTGACTCCTCTAATGAAAACAACAGTTAAAATATGGAAAGCTGCTATGGTAAAAGAGGGATGGTCAGAAACTAATCTATCCCCAAACACCCCATTATGGAGGAACCCTAAACTACCACACCTGGACTCCATACAGGATCCAGGGGCATGGACTAAATATGGGGTAAAAAAGATATCGCAAATATTACAGGGAGAAAGATTCTCCACATTTGAGGAGATGAGAGTCATGGAATATCCAACAGAGTTACATCTTTAGATATAGGCAACTTACCCATGCACTAGTGGCCCAGTTTTCAGGGGGAACCCCGCAAATAATAGAAGTAGGTCTCGAAAAAATGGTGAAAAATGGAAAAGGGACAATCTCAATCCTATATAAGCCCTTAGTAAAAAATACACCATTTGATACAAATAAATTAAAGCGGAGCTCCACCCGCAGTGTAGCTGCTGACTTTGAATAAGGACACTTACCTGTCCTAGGCGCCCGCGCTGACGTCCCCCTTGATGCCGATCCTCGATCCCGGCACCGCCATCCACAGTCAGGGAAACAGGCAGTGAAGCCGTGCGGCTTCACTTCCTGTTTCCTACTGCGCATGTGCGAGCAGCGCGGCGCTTTGTGAATGGTCCGGCTGCTTTCTGGGATACACACAGTTCCCAGAATGCAGCGCGGCCCATTCACAAGAAGACACCGAGAAGAGGAGGAGGAAGAAAACCACACCGCGGTTCATGAGGGCAGATTCGGGACTTCCGCATAGCAACAGCCTATTTAGGGTGAGTATTTTTTTTTTCCTTTTAATTTTTTTTTATTTTTTTTATTTTTGAAAAAAAAAAAAAAAAAATCAGGGTGGAGCTCCGCTTTAAGTGAACAGTGGAGAAGAGATGTCCCAAACTTGGAGGGGGAAAATTGGGAAGAAGTGTGGGGGTTCCCACTACAGTCACTGGTTTCACTTCGAGATAAACTAATACAATACAAGATAATATATAGGAGTCACTATACACCATCTCAATTAAATAAGATCTTAGTCTAACCCTCCGAATTGTTAAAGATGTGCAGACATTTCAGGAGATTTTATGCATATATTTTGGCGATGTCCAAAGATTGTGGTATTCTGGAGGGATGTTCTAAGAATAATTGCTATAGTAACATCAAAAGTTCTGGAACAGGAGGCAGAGATATGTCTATTGGGATTGGTAAAGAAGAAGATTGTACCGATGGGAAGGAGAGTACAGGTGGCACTATTAATGTACTATGCTAGAAAGACGATAGTCCTAAATTTGAAAAAGGAAGAGGCCCCCTCTGTGGCACATTAGAAAAATCTAGTCAATAACTGCTTACCACTATACAGGGAGACATACAGTAATAGAGGACAGAGGGAGAAATTTAAGAGCGTTTGGGCAAGCTGGATAGAAAATCCTATGACAACTAAAGTATGTGACAGCTGCTCTCTTCTACCTTGGGCCCTGCTGGCTCGAGGCTGAGTTACTACATACTACAAGTAGGCCCGGAACTTTGTCTGGGGCCTACTTAACTGTAGGTGGTCCTGTGCTGTCTTGCCTGCGGAAAGAATCCACTCAAACAGAGAAGATTCCAGGGAAGGACCTTGCTGGAGAGAACCGAGCGGAAGGCTGGTTTCTCAGGAAGGGCCTGGTGACTCGTTTGGAGGATGCACCCAAGTTAACCTACCTCACAGTACTGCCAGATGGCTTAAAGGTTCTTGTACTGTGCAGCTGACCTCCAACCTCCAACAGATTGCAAGTTCTTAGAGATAGGCAGAGTGTCAGTCAAGAAGCAAGGGATCCTAAAACCCTCAGAGAATCCCACCTCCAAGAGCCGGGCGGCCACCCGGTCCTATCTAGGAAAGGCTGCATCCTTTCCCCCTTACTGGAGTCATCCTGTTACCAAACCCACTGGGGTGGCCCTTACCCTTTTTAAAACAGTGGGATTCGGGATAAGATCCACCACAACTGGAGCACTTGTGTTTAAAACGACATGCCCCACCAAATTTACAGGTTTCTTTGTTATATTGCCAGCAGACTCCCAATTTTTTGGCGGCCGACTGTCCGGGGGAATTTTGAACCGCCTCCCCTCCACCAGGAAAAAACTGGCTCGGTGGCCGCACCAAAGACATAAGCTACATCCAAAGGCTAATATCTTTATGATCCCAGCGCAAAGAAGGATGCACAGACCATTGCTGCCGAAACTGCTCGTCGTACTTGAGCCATGCCACACCCCTGTACACACTATGGGCCTCACCTATCGCATCCATATAGCAGAATAGGGATGAGCTTTGTGTTCGACTCAAACGTATGTTCGACTCGAACATTGTATGTTCATCCGTTCGTCGAAATACGAACAAAACGGGTCGTTCGCGGTAAATTCGAGCGATGAGCCACGGCCCATAATTCACTGCGGCATTGCGCGCTGATGATTGGCCAAGCATTCACTATGACCCGCATGCTTGGCCAATCACAGCGCACAAAAAAACATAGAGACATAATTGGCCAAAGCCAGGGTGGCTTTGGCCAATCATGGCTTAAGGCTTTAGCACAGGCCCCACACTATAAAAGGCTGCCTGCTGGGCGGCCTTGTGTAGTGTGTTCCAGCGCTGGTTACAGATCAGACAGAGAGAGAGAGAAATTGTCTTTTTTTTATAGCTAGAAAGAGCAGGCAGGCTATTCAGTTAAATTTACAGTGTGTAGAGAATATATATACATCCCAGGAGTTGTACATATATTTATACACTGTATAGTTTAGTTAGATTAGTTCTTCCTAATCTGTCAGGCAGTTGATTGTGCTAGCTGCAGTCAGTGTTCTCACTAACGTGTTGTATTGCCCGCGTGCTCAGTGCACCTGAGCCCACTTGGTTTATAGTGCAAGTGTGCTAATTACTGTGCAGTGTGCACCTACGCCCACTTGGTTTATAGTGCAAGTGTGCTAATTACTTTCCACCTAAACGCACTTGTTTTATAGTGCAAGTGTGCTAATTACTGTGCACCTAAGCCTACTTGGTTTATAGTGCACTTGTTTTATAGTGCAAGTGTGCTAATTACTGTGCACCTAAGCCTACTTGGTTTATAGTGCAAGTGTGCTAATTACTGTGCACCTAAGCCCACTTGGTTTATAGTGCAATTGTGCTAATTACTTTCCACCTAAACCCACTTGGTTTATAGTGCAAGTGTGCTAATTACAGCGCAGTGTGCACCTAAGCCCGCTTGGTTTATAGTGCAAGTGTGCTAATTACTTTCCATGTAAACCCACTTGGTCTATAGTGCAAGTGTGCTAATTACTGTGCATCTAAGCCTACTTGGTTTATAGTGCAAGTGTGCTAATTACTTTACACCTAAACCCACTTGATTTTTAGTGCAAGTGTGCTAATTACTGTGCACCTAAGCTCACTTGGTTTATAGTGCAAGTGTGCTAATTACTTTCCACCTAAACCCACTTGGTTTATGGTGCAATTGTGCTAATTACTGTGCACCTAAGCCCACTTGGTTTATAGTGCAAGTGTGCTAATTACTGTCCAGTGTGCACCTAAGCCCACTTGTCAGCCTCCGATCCTGACAGCTCCCCTTCCGATCGATTCTCTGGAGACTGCAGGGGCTCTGTGATGTCCAGCCCCGGGGATGAGAGCCCAGATACCGCCACATCTAGATTTTGCTGGCCATGCCCACATCCCGGGCTCCGCCCCCGGACTGCGCTACCATTTACTAGGGCCTCTGGCCACATCCCTGCCTGTCTGTCCACTCCGCTGGGCAGGGGCACTCCGCTGCGCAACTAAGCCACAGGGCGGGGATGGTGAAGGCCCAGCAGCTGTTAACGTTCTCCTCCCGGACTGAGACACCCCCTCGCTACTGCCTGAGAAGAGGGGGTGTCCGTGGGGTCCTGTTGACTGCACCGTGTGGGTGGGCGCTAGCTAGCACCGAGGCCCCGCCCACCGAGCTCCGCCGCTGCTCAGGACTTCCGACCGTTTCCCCCTGCGACAGAAATCACTGGGGGGCCTGACGGGACCCGTCAAGGTAGGAGACCCGTCTAGGGGTCTCCTACCTTGGCGAGACGCTCTGGGGTAGGTTCCCGGGGAAACACACCCCGGCAGCCGAGACGCTGAGCACGTGGGAGCTCCTGCCCCCCTGCTGCCGATCCTGACGCTTTATCCCTGAGAAGGGTAAGACTCCACTGGTGGGGACGCCGGGTGTAAGGAGGGGCTCTGCTGGGAATGCCTGGTGTAAGGGGGGACTCTGATGGGAATGCCTGATGTAAGGAGGGGCTCCGCTGGGGACGCCTGATGTAAGGAGGGGCTCCGCTGGGGATGCTTGATGTAAGGAGGGACTCCGCTGGGAATGCCTGATGCAAGGAGGGACTCCGCTGGGAATGCCTGATACAAGGAGGGACTCTGCTGGGAATGTCTGATACAAGGAGGAACTCTGGGCTTCCACTGATTCTGCATTATGGTGAGTTGAATGATTTAATTTTATATTACAATGTAATATTAGAAATAATGCACTTCAATCATCCTGACACCATAACAACCATGATGTCGGGATGATTTAAGCGCCAACACCAGGTGTTTGGAGTATCTTTATCTGCTGATTTGTTAAACTTTCTGGAATACACAGATTTCTATTGTGGTGAAGGATCTGGGCCTGCTGTCCCTTCCTTCCTTTCTTTCTTGTCTCTCTTCCTTTCTTTCTTGTCTCTCTTTCTTTTATTTTCTTTTCTTTCTTTCTTTCTTTCTTTCTTTCTTTCTTTCTTTCTTTCTTTCTCTGTCTTGTTTCTTCTTTCTTTCTCTCTTCTTTCTTCTTTCTTTCTCTCTTCTTTCTTCTTTCTTTCTTTTCTCTCCCTCCCTTTTTTTGTCTCTTCCTCCCTTTTTTTGTCTCTTCCTCCCTCTTTCTTTCTCTCCCTCCCTCTTTCTTTCTTTTTCTTTCGCTCCCTCTTACTTTATCTCTCTCTCTCTCTTGCTCCCTCTTACTTTCTTTCTTCCTAGATCCCTCATTCAACTCAGACTCTAACCACACCCCTTCAGAGCCACGCCCATATAATTCATATATGGGCCCACTGTTCAGTGTAAACCACTCCCATTGTTCTGCTGCTGTAGAGGGCCCCTTAGCAAAATTTTGCTTGGGGCCCCAGGGAGGTCAGGGTCGGCACTGGGTGGCAGGCAGCGTGGCAAGTGACATTCCACATCTGGTGGCAGGCAAAATGGCAAGTGACACGTTCAGAGCTCCCACTGATTCTGCATTATGGTGGCCATGGGTGTCCGCAGAACTTTTTTCAGAGGGGGGCAACATTTTAAGGTCTGGTCGTGTGATCTTTCCTTTTGTCAGTTAACAGCGGCTGCAGGAGAAAAAGCGCTTGGCGATGGCTGATAAAGCCTGATGAGTAGATGTCTTCCATAGGTTCCCATGTCACAGTTGTTATTGGTGCTCGCTCCTCTCCCATGCATACACTGCTGGATCACAAAGGTGAGATAACATGGTCAGATTGGAACAGTCTGAAAATAGGTTAGTCCGCATAGGTGTTAGGGATAAGGGGGCGGGGGAAGTTTTTAAGGCTAGCGCAAGCTGGAGTTCTACTTTAAATCTACCGTCCTTATTGGTGGCTTGTGGCAGTTTTTAAGCAGAGCTCCACCCAAAAGGGGAAGCTCCACTTGTTTGCACCCTCCCCCCTTTCCCTGCCACATTTGGCACTTTTTGGGGGAGAGAGAGTGTACCTGGATTTGCCGTGTCGATCTGAGCCACATGCTAAAAAACATGAAAAATATGGTGCGAGCGACCACAGCAAGTAAAAGTATAAATAAAAACATATAATTAAGCAATCGATCAATTACAAAAAAAAGAAAACTACACCTGCATGGTGCAGCATTGGCTCAAGCCAGTGGAGATTTTAAAATCTATATGGACACAATAGCATATTTATGCTGTTATGCTCATATAGCTGTTTTGTGCCCATATAGATGCTGGTGTGCCTCTAAATGGGCACAATGGCATAAAGATGATATTCTGTCCATATACCGTATTTTTCGGACTATAAGACGCACTTTTTTCCCTTAAAACTATGGGGAAAAACCTCTCTGCGTCTTATAGAGCGAATGTACATTAGGCACCGCCCCCGCCGCCGCTGGCAACGCCTCCTGTCACCGCCTCCTGTCACTGCCGTCCCCCACAACGTCCCCCCCACTGCCAGCAACCCGGTCTGTGCTGTGTTTTTTCCCCTGCACGAGAAAGTTACCGAGCCCCCTACCCGTTCTCCCACGGCCTCTCGGTGAAAGCTACAGAACACCTGTGCTGTTCCGCTGCGAGCCGCGCTTAGCGGTGGGCGACGAGCGCCTTGTGATTGGCCGATTCATGTCATTTTCGATTGGCCGCTGCAGAGCTTTTAACATGTGGAGGCGGGGCTGGTCTGTGAGGGATCGCAGTGTTCCGTCAGATTTGGCGACCGGACCAGCTGCATGTGTGAGTCCCGCCTCTCTGCCTGGCGCGCTGTGTGTGTGTGTGTCTCCCCTAAGGTCTCCGTCTGATCACATGTCAGCCCACCTCCCCTCTTTATCAGCCCACCCCTCTGTTAGCACCCTTCCCCCTCTGTAAGTCAGCCCACTTCTCTCTATCAGCCCTCCTCTCTATCAGTCAGCAGCCACCCCACCTCTGTCAGCAGCCACCCCATCCCTTTGTCAGCAGCCACCCCATCCCTTTGTCAGCAGCCACCCCATCCCTTTATCAGCAGCCACCCCACCCCTTTGTCAGCAGCCACCCCACCTCTGTCAGCAGCCACCCCACCCCTTTGTCAGCAGCCACCCCACCCCTGTCAGCAGCCACCCCACCCCTGTCAGCAGCCACCTCACCTCTGTCAGCAGCCACCCCACCCCTTTGTCAGAAGCCACCCCACCCCTTTGTCAGCAGCCACCCGACCCCTGTGAGCAGCCACCCCACCCCTTTGTCAGCAGCCACCCCACCGCTTTGTCAGCAGCCACCCCACCCCTGTCAGAAGCCACCCCACCCCTTTGTCAGCAGCCACCCCACCCCTTTGTCAGCAGCCACCCCACCGGTTTGATAGCAGCCACCCCACCCCTTTGTCAGCAGCCACCCCACCCCTTTGTCAGCAGCCACACCACCTCTGTCAGCAGCCACACCACCTCTGTCAGCAGCCATCCCACCTCTGTCAGCAGCCACCCCACCCCTTTGTCAGTCAGCCCACCTCTCTCTATCAGAGCCCCCTCTCTGTCAGCCACAGCAGGGTGCATCGTGCCAGCCACCCACTCACTGACTCAGAGTAGGGAGCCAGGCCAGCCACCCACAGCAGAGTGTACCATGCCAACCAGCCACCAACAGCAGGGTGCACCATGCCAGCCACACACCCACCCACTGACCCACAGCAGGGAGCCAGGCCAGCCATCCAGGCACCCGCAGCAGGGTGCCAGCCAGCCACCTACAGTGACCCACCTACAGCAGAGCCAGTGTGACGGCCATCCACACAGGGTGACTCATCGACTCATCCACACCAGGAAACCAGCCAGCCACCCACACACAGCAGCCAGCCAGCCAGCCACTGTGACCCATCCACAGCAGGGCCAGGGTGCTAGCCAGTCACAGGAGCCAGCCACAGAGGACACGGGAGCCAGCCAGTCACAGAGGACGCGGGAGCCAGCCAGCCAGCCACAGAGGACGCGGGAACCAGCCACAGCTACAGTATCCATAGTTAAGGTAAGAGGAGCGCTACACAGTGCCAATGGCAATGGTCAGGCTGCATTAATGGCAATGGTCAGGCTGCATTTCTTTGGCACAGGTCAGGCTGCATTTCATGGGCACTGGTAAATATTTTAGTACACCATTTGGTTAAGAATATTTTTTTTCTTGTTTTCCTCTTCTAAAACCTTGGTGCGTCTTATGGTCTGGTGCGTCTTATAGAGCGAAAAATACGGTAACTATTATTGTGGCCATACAGATGCTACGGTCTCCTATTGTACCCAGTGACACTGACCTTGCAGTGCTGCCAGTGTCTGGACAAGGTTATCTGGTGACCAGGGTGAAGATGCCAAACTGTGCTAAAGTTTGGGTGACTTCAGTTAGCCTAAAATACAGATTTCTTGTAAAAAATTAACAGCTACATACAGAATGCCCAAAATTATTTATACTGAGCAAGAAAGAGATTTTTAGACATTTGATTCAGGAACTTCTTAGCTGTTCTAATCACACTCTACTCTATCCAAAACTAAAAAGAAAGTTTTTCATTTAGTTATACTTTCAAGTAAATCAACCATATTTCGTTTTCTAGGCATGACTGTTGAGAGAACTGATCCAAATTGTCAGAAACTACTCAAAATTGGCTATTATATATTTACATTATTAAAACTGCATGCCTGGACCACTACTTAATTTCTGCATGCATTTAATTATTTATTTTCTTCTGTGAATTTACTTTAACCCATTTTTATTCAGTATTCACTGATATATTTTTGAGGGTTTTGCAGTAAATACTGCAAACGAACATAATGAATTGACAATTTCAGGATTGCATGAGATATTTAGGGAAAATGTGGCTCTCCCTCCACTCCCTGTCCACCACTGTTACTTGTACACACAGAAGCGTTCTGTATTAACAAGAACAGCTTTCACAAATTCATGCCTGCCATGCACTCAAGGCAGGGACAAGGAAGATGCAGATGGAGTAAAGTGGTGCAGAGGTCAGAGCCAAGTAGACGCTGAAGTGAGACGTGGAGAGCTGAATCATGCACACTGTGCTTAGCACAACCCTAAACTCTGATCTCTGTATGTAGTGCACCTTCTGAACTTTACACCCTGTACATAGTGTACCCCTGAACTCTGCACTCTGTACGTAGTGCACTCCTGAATGTTGCACTCTGTATGTAGTGCACCCCTGAACTCTGCACTCTGTAAATAGCATATCCCTAAACTCTACACATAACACACTCCTGGTATTTATTGCCCTTTAAGATCTTCCACAAAATGTATCCCGAACCCGTCTGGGTTTTGTGTGAGTTCTACTAATGCGTTCTCTTGTCCCTCCAACACTCTTTGAACATTGTGTCATTCTGTAAAACCATGTACAGCATTAACATATCCCCCAAACCTGTAAGTTAAAGGATTTGTGTATTCTTAATGTATTCAATGGAGCTGCTTAAAAAAGCACTCTTCCTGCTGTTTAGTAATTTTATATTTAAATATTTTTCCATTAGTACATGTCCCTAATGGCAGTGCCCAGCTTCTCATGCTTCTTTTCTGACAATAGTTTCATTATTAGTCCCTCCAAAGTAACACGTTTCATAACAAGATTGTTCCCCCCATAGTAGGGTTCAAGGGAAGTTCAGTTCATTCGAATTTAAGGACTTATTACAAAACTGGACACAAATCAAACCAGGGCAGATTTACTCATCCCTAATCTCCACAGATCTGCATTAAAATATTTAGGAAAATAAAAAATAGACACAGAGATTCTCCTGAATTGATCATCACTATAGGAGAGTTACCTGAGAATGGCAGGCTTTGAAGGTGTCACTGAGGATGACACTGCATTGTCTTTGTGCCCATGGCTTTCTGAACGGGTCAACATCACAGGGTTCTATTATTTCTTTAACATCATTGCATGTTGGTTTCATCTTCCAGCTGTTGCCAAATTCCAAAATATCCTCAACAGTACACTGACCTCTTGTATTAAAATCATTGTTTGAATTGCCATCATAATTTCCACAGAGTCCACAAACTTTATGCTGGAAAAAAAGTAAAAGTGTATGTAAGCCTTAACAATGATTTATTTTATTGGCGGCCTTCTGGTCTTCTAAACTTACCAATTACCATTGAAAGAAGTTTTATAATATTTTTTCAATACAGTACGTGCAAAAATATTTGTTGATTTTCAGCAGAAATCATGTGAACTGATAACTTGCTGTGCTCGCTGCCTGTGCACAAGGAGGGGTTATGGAGATGAGGATTAGGGATGAGCCGAACACCCCCGCGTTCGGTTCGCACCAGAACCGTCGAACAGACCGATCGTTCGCGCGAACATTTAGAACCCCAATTGAAGTCTATGGGACTCGAACGTTCGAATTCAAAAAGTGCTCATTTTAAAGCATAATATGCAAGTCATTGTTGTAAAACATCTTTGAGAACCGGGTCTTGCCCCAGGGAAAAAAGGGAAAAAAGTTTAGAAACGGGCGTTTTTTCAGGAGCAGGACTCCTGAAAAAAACGACAGTTTTTAAACTTTTTTTCCATGGATACATGTTCCCTCGGGCAAGACCCGGGTTCTCAAAGACATTTTCACAGGCAAACTATAGACACCCAGCAGGTACAATTTTTAAAGGAATTTTTCATTTATTTTTTTATTTTTTTATTTAAGCATCATTAAAATCACTGCTCCAGGAGCAGTGATTTTAATGATGCCTAAATAAAAAAAAAAGAAAGAATAACGTCTAATAAAGTGATAACATCTAATAAAGTGATAACGTCTTTAAATAGCACAATCACCTGTCTGCCAGTAAATTAGGAAAAACTGATCTATCTAAGCTATACAGTGTATAAATATATGTACAACTCCTAGGGGTGTATATTTATCCTCTACACACTGTAAATTAAGCTAAACTGACTAGCCTGCCTGCTCTATCTAGCTATATAAAAAGACTATCTCTCTGACTGATCTCTGTTCAGCGCTGGAACACACTACACGAGGCCGCCCAGCAGGTGGCCTTATATAGTGTGGGGCATGTGCTAAAGCCCTGATCCATAATTGGCCAAAGCCACCCTGGCTTTGGCCAATTATGGCTCTCCGTTTTTTGCGCGCTGTGATTGGCCAAGCATGCAGGGTCAGTGCATGTTTGGCCAATCATCAGTGCGCAATGCCGCAGTGAATTATGGGCCGTTGCGCGTCATTCGAATTTGGCGCGAACGACCTGTTTTGTTCGAAATTCGTCGAACGTACGAACAGACAATGTTCGAGTCGAACATAGGTTCGAATCGAACGCGGAGCTTATCCCTAATGAGGATAATGGGAGAAGATGGGGAGATCTGCATTCTCTGTAATGAAGTAGGAAATGTGGAAACATTATGCTTTGCAATTCAATGTTGAAAATATATGTTGTCACGTTAGAAATAGAGGTAGGAGCATGCTATATTTCTGGCACAGAACAGGAAATGTGCATGTATTCTAGAGATGTGTCACATATTTTGTTTGTCATTCACTGGGGGACACAGGATTGAAGTAATTCTTGCACATTTGGGTTACCTTGGCGGCCTACAAGAGAATGAACACTGGCAAATGTTGAACATTGAACATGTCATGTATAACAATGCCTCCAATTGCCATTCCCTAGCTGTTTGCTAGTATATTAGGTTCTACATAAAATGTCTTTCAGCTCTGGGTGCTTTTATTTTATTTTATTTTCTTCATCCAAATTCCTTTTCACCATGGATATTTTTAGCTGCTTAAACTGTCTTCAGAGCAGCCATCTAAAATTGTCTAATCCTCAGTGATGCTTTTGAGGCTGTACCTGGAACTCACTGGACCAATGATTGCAGTCCTGCCTGGAATGTGGCCTTTAGGCACTGGGCTTTCCAGACCTTAGTGTACTTAGTTAGTTAGCCACAGAGCAGTCGCTGAAGGTCCAAAGCTGTGACAGAGCTCCTGGTATGACCCAGGAGTTGAGAACTCTCTGGTGAGTATGCTTATAGAAATGGTGAAAATGATCCTGACAAGTCATCTAAGGATACCCAGCCTGATATTGGGATGCAGCCGCAGAGAATTTTTATCTAAACCTTGGGCTAAGGAACTATCTCTGGTGTGACCCAATCTTTGCCGACAACCCTGTTAGGCCCCTTTCAGAAGTCCGCCTCCGTTCATCCATTTTTACAAGTCCGTAAACGGACTTGTAATGCATCCCTATGGGATCGCGTCCGTTAGCGGATGATGCATCTGCTAACGTCCACAAAGATTTGCGTCTGTCTGGATCCGGTTTTTCGGATGGAAGAAAACCCTATGAATCCGTATTCATCTGATTCCCCATAGGGGAGAGCGGAGGAGAGACAGGGCGGTCACTGCACAGTGTGCGGGGACCGCCCTGTCAGCCGACAGCTCAGCGGGGATCTGAGCTGAGCCGACGGACACACACGGAGCGGACCGAAAAACGGTCCGCTCCGTGTGAAAGGACCCTTACTGTGGTAATTTTTAAAAGAGAATGAATTCAACATTGATGCGATGCTGCATCGGTCCACTGTCGGCTCTAAGGCTAAGAACTGAGATATCAAACAGCACTGATCGCTCAGTTCTCACTCTGAGCAGAGAGCTGTGACTGTGAATCTCCACTGTCTGCTCTGCCCCCCCAGCGATCACTGAAGAGCCAAGCTAGGAAGGGGAGGGAGAGGCTGGCTCAGTCTCCCAGCAGTGCAGCTGAAATGCTGAGCCAGGTGCCAGTCCGGGCTCCTGGTTGAATGCAGAGCATATGGTCACAATCTTTCCCTAGCTCGGACTGGCTCTGTGACATCAGCTGATAGCAGGCTTTAGCCTGCTGTTAGATAAAAACGGGTTCCAAGTAGGGATGAGCCCGATGTTTGAGTCAAACGCAAGTTCAACTCGAACATCGGGTGTTCTCCTGTTCGTTGAATAGCGAACAATTTGGGGTGTTCGCGGCAAATTCGAAAGGCGCGAAACACCCTTTAAAAGTCTATGGGGAAAATCAAAAGTGCTTATTTTACAGGTTAACATGCAAGTTATTGTCATAAAAAGTGTTTGGGGACCTGGGTACTGCCCCAGGGTACATGTATCAATACAAAAAAAAGTTTTAAAGCGGATCTCCACCCTAAAGTGGAGTCGCGCTGATCGGAACCCTCCCCCCCTCCGGTTTCACATTTGACACCTTTCAGGGGGGAGGGGGTTGCAGATACCTGTCTAAAGACAGGTATTTGCACCCACTTCTGGCCACAACAGAGTCGGGCAAAAGACGGGTTTTCCTAGCTTCCTGTCGCCCCCCGTTGTGTGCTGGGAACTCTCGGCTCCCAGCACACAGCGGGAGCCAATCGGAGGGCGCAGCGTGACTCGCGCATGCGCCGTAGGGAACTCTCACCGTGGATGGAGGGGGGAGCAGCAGAGAGACGAGCGAACGCTCGTCCTTTGCTGCAGACGCCGCTGGACTCCAGGACAGGTAAGTGTCCTAATATTAAAAGTCAGCAGCTGCATATATTAAATATTGTTTTTTAATGGGCCATCCACTTTAAAAACTACTCGCGGCTATAATGAATTATCGGGTCCCAGCAATACAGATAAAAGTCATTGAAAAAAATGGCATGGGTTCCCCCCCCAGTCCATTACCAGGCCCTTTGGGTCTGATATGAATATTAAGGGAAACCCCAAACCAAAATGTAAAAAAAAATGCGTGGAGGTCCCCCCAAATTCCATACCAGGCCCTGTATAATGCCAGGCTTCCAAAACTTCCTAAACATGCAAAGTAAAGATTTTTTTTTTTTTATCTTACCTGAAACTGTTCTGGGACCTTGATTGAAAGACCTGTCTTCTTATCCCAAACCAGGATAATTCCATTTTTTGCTTTGATGATCAAATTAAGACTATTGTTTTTGATGTAATAAGGGGTTTCTTCTCCATCTCCCAAATTAATAACCTCCATCTCGCCATCGCTAAGAAGGAGTTCATAACCCTGAAAAATATAAGAACACATTTTAAATCTAAGGGAAAATCATTCTCCATGATGTTTTTGTAAATTCTCTCCATATTGGCCATATATTGTAGGTGTGAAAGTTGCAGTAATTTTTGCCAGTTTTTGCAGACTGCCTCATGAATATATACATTGTCAGAATGGCACGTCTGCACAAAGCAACGTACCTGTACATAGGTTGCTTTGAAAAAGTGTCCGATGTGTCCGCCATAATGTTGCCATAATCACTGATCGCCGTCATTACTAATAATAAAAATGCCATAAAACTATCCCCTATTTTGTAGAAGCTATAACTTTTGCGCAAACCAATCTATATACGCTATTTGCGATTTTTATTTTTTTTATTTTTTTACCAAACATATGTAGAAGAATACACATTGGCCTAAACTGAGAAAGAAATGTGTTTTTTATTTTATTTTTGGGGGATATTTATTATAGTAAAAAGTTAAATATATTGCTTTTTTTTCAAAATCATCACTTTTTTTGTTTACAGTGCCAAAAAAAAAAAGGAGGTCATCAAATATCACCAAAAGAAAGCTCTATTTGTGGTAAAAAAAAGGACGTCAATTTTGTTTGGGTGCAACATCGCACTTGTCAGTTAAAGCAACGCAGTGCCGAATTGCAAAATGTGCTCTGTTCAGGAAGGGGGTAAATTATTCCAGGGCTTAAGTGGTTAAAAAGAAAACCACTCCTGGGACATGTTGGTAAGAACACTGGAAGCTACATATATATAAATATATTTCTAACATAGTAAGGGTCAATTCACTAAGCTATAATGCCGGGTACACATGATCACTTTTTGTGATGAAAAAAAAACGAATTTTATCTCGCGAAACAAAACAACGTTTTTCAAACTTCATTTTAAAAAACGACGTTGTATACACACCATCGTTTTTCCAAAAAGCTCTAGCAAAGTGCGGTGACATACACCACGTTCGACGACACTCTGTTCCATTGAAGCTCCATCTCATAACTTGCTTCTGAGCATGCGCGGGTTTAAAAACATTGGGCCAGATTCACGTACATCTGCGCATTATTGGACCGGTGTAGCGCACCGCCTTTACGTTAGACTAGCGCAATGTAGCGGCGCAATCACCCTATTCTCGTCAGTTTTACGCAGAAATTTGCTCCTGCACAACGTTATTTCAGAGGCGCAAGGCGGAGTAATACAAATTGGGAAGGACGTGGGCGTATTACATTGAAATGAGCCATGACCCCATGCAAATGAAGGGCCGGCCGGCTCGCGCATGCGCGCTTGAAGCACACCATGGTCAGCACCTCTGTGCGCATGCTCACAACTCAGGGAACGGCGCAATCAGTGAAATTGAAAGTGGACTAGGGCAAATTAGTGAACTACGCAGACAGCATAAATAGACAGACACAAACGCACTTCCTTTGCAAAAGTACATCCCTTTGTATCCCTCCCTATACAGCAAGGTGCTTTTGTTCTGTTGTTTATTAGCGTTTGTTTGTTTGTTTGTGACGTGTCTTTGAGATATTTGGTGACTGTTTTGCAGAGTGATTTTTGTCTTTTCTGTGTTTTCTTTGTTGTGTTTTTTTCAAATTATTTTTTTGCTGGGCATTTTTTTTTCTTTTGCTGGGCATTTTTTTTTTTTTTTTGCTGGACATTTTTAATTTTTTTTGTGTTGTGAATGTTTTTGGAATGTGGGGGTGATATTCCTGTCAAAAAAGGGGTGTCACCCTCAGTTTTGGTGGAGAAGGGTTCCCCAGGACCAGGGAGAAGTGATCCCCAGGTCCGTGTGAATGGTGTATGAATGTACAGTGACATAATTGTAGCCGTGGCGTGGCGTTGCTGCTCACAAGTCCTGCATGGTGGGCTTGTGCCAATCCAATGTGATGAGGATGTGATGTGTCTGTGCTAGGGACCACAGTGGTGTGCATGCATGCATTCTCATTGTGCCACGATTAATGTGTGTGTTTAACGTGCAAAGATGCCTAATGTGAGCTGTCTCCTGGCTGCTCTTCCCTCAGAAGATGGGGTAGCCGTGGTTAGGGGGGTTCCGTATAGGAGTCATGAGATGGGGTCCCAGTGCATATTCACCCTGAAGGGATAAGACAAGAGGATGTTAGTAGTGCATGTGCCCCTTGTGATTTCAGCATCATGGGGGGGACAGTCATGCCTGCCACCCATGTCACTCACCAACCAGCCAGCTGTCCCCATACATGTTCTGTTCGAAATCTGTGGGGATGGGGCTAGGATTGTATATGTAGCTGTCATGGGTGTCATGGGTGGTGTCATGTGTTGGGCTCCTGCAGGGTTGTGGTTAATTCTAGGATGGCATGAGGGGTGAATCTGAAGATGCGAGGCACCTCAGAATCACCCATGCCAAAGATGTCTATGCATGTGTGATATATCAAGTGAAGAGTGAGGGGCTTGTATCAGATTAGATTATTATATCCATCAAGGTTTTAAAGGGCTATTGAAAGATAGTGAGACCGTGTTTGTAATTTGTATGTATGTTATGTATTGATGTATATATGTATGTATATTTTTTGTAAAAATGTTTATTAAAGCAAAGAAATTTTTTTGGTAAAAAAAAAAAAAAATCCTCTCCCGTGCCCTCCTCCGTGCCCTCCTCCTTCTTTGCTCATCTAAAGTCAGTAGTATAGCTATGAGCATGGATGCCACTGGCATGTTGGCATACAGTTTGTTGGGCAGCAAGTGTGACTGCTCAGCTCCTCACTAACAGTGTTGCTTTCTCTGACATGTAGACGAATTGTCTAATTTTATACCACCTTTTCTATGGTCTAATTTTAGACAGGCCGTGCAGCTGTTGCGCACAGCGCGTAGCCTGCGTTGCACCAACGTTCTTTTGTGGATCCCCGTAACTCCCTCATTAGCATATTTGAATAGCAAATCAATGGTGTGTCTAGCGCAGTTTTGCGTGGACGGATGCGCCTGTCTATCGAAATTACGCTGGACAAAAAAAAGTAGATTTCTTGCGTATCTCGTTTTGGGGATGCGGAGTATCGAAACGCATGGGCAAATTTAGACTTACGCCGCGCATCTCCTGTTACGCCGGTGTAATCGCTCTGTGAATCTGTCCCATTGTTTTCAACGTTGTTTTGCCCACACACGATCACTTTTTATGACACAAAAAACGTAATTTTGAAAAACGACACAAACAATTCAAGCATGTTCGAATTTTTTTTTTGTCGTTTTTCATCACAAAAACTGATCGTGTGTACGCAGCATAACCGTCCAATGTTCCACCACTTGCTCCAGGGCCAACTGTTTAAGAGATAATTTTTCTTGCTTCAAAAAGACCTCCTCTCACTTTCTATTTTGCCTTGAGACATTGAGGAGGGGAGTCTCGGACGGCCAAGACATTCCTACAACATCGCTGGAACTAAAGGGACCTTAGGTAAGTATTAGGGAGGATGGGGAGGGCTGTTACACACAGGAGGCTTTTTATCTTAATGCATACAATGCATTAAGATTAAAAACCTTCTGCCTTTACATCGCCTTTAAAAAGCATCTTCAGTGGCTCCCCCCCCCAAAAAAAAAAAAATCCTGTATCTGCTGGCTTTTAATATAAGGACACCTACCTGTCCAGGGATCCAGTGCTGTCCTCACCTGAACAGGTTCTCAATGATCATGTCCCCAGCACCAGCATGTTTACTATGGGATGTTGGCTGTAAGTCCTAAATAGATGGCTTTCTACTGCACATGCGTGAGTCGCACTGCACTTTGTGAATTGTCACACAGCTTCCTGAGACCTGTGGCGTTTCCCAGAAAGCTGCAGGGGGGTTAAACCTCAAACTTGGGTTGCCTAGGCTGACAGTGTTGCTGTCCGCTGTGCCTCCTATTCTCTCTTGTGTCTCTCTAATACAGGAGATGTGTTACTGGCCAGATCACCAAGTGAAAACAGAGGGAAAAATCCAAAGAAAATAAAATGGATGCAGCCACCACATCTAATGATTAGTAGGATGCAATATAGAAAATGTATGGTTTTGGGTTTAATACCGTTTTAAGCATTAAGGAAAACAACGTGATTAATAATATTAAAGTGGTATTAAACCCCAAACCAAAAATGTAATATATTGCCATTACCAAGACTGGTAAAAAGAATGCACACCGCTGTGGAGATCCCAGTTCACCCACATGCTTGAATTGTTCTACTTGTAAGTGTAATTGCTTTTAAACTTTTAATAAATCATACATTATTATGTTATGGAAATATTTCTCTTTATTGTATTCCATATTACAATAATACTGAGAGTCCTGTAATCAAAAAAGAGAAGGAAGGAACCATATTCACCCACTTGCCAAAGTATACAAACACCTTTTTTTTTTTAATCATACTATTGGTGTGAGGAATTCAGAAGGGCAGCACAGAGTGGCACCTTGGATTTTCACAATAAAGAATTATCAACACTGGCACTTTGTTTGCACTGATGGAGTATTTTTTGAATGCACTGGCATATATATATATATATATATATATATATATATATATATATATATATATATATATATATATATATATATATATATATATATATATATGTGTGTGTGTAATTTAGCACATATTTGTCATGGTGACCATTGTTACTGGGACATAAAGTTAAAGTGGATGTACACAATGTAGAGTATAAGGTTTCCTATCTGTGCCCAGTCTTGCCACACAGAGTTAATCCAGCTCTGAGCAATCCTCTTTTATTGTTCAGTGAAATAGAATAGACTTCAAGATAAAAACCTGTCGGAAAAAAAAGTCTGATTCTCTCTTCTTGCTTTGAGTGACAAGTTATTTACATATCTAGCTTGGACATGTTAATCTTATGTTATGTTATGTTATGTTTATCATAATATGAGGTGATCCAAAGTATAAAAAGTGAGAAATACACCCCTCCCCTACATAGCAAATCCTGGTATTATACAATGAACTTTGGATCACCTCATGTTATGATAAACATAACATAACATAAGATAAACATGTCCAAGCTAGATATGTAAATAACCTGTCACTCAAGCAAGAAGAGAGAAAACTGACTTTTTATTTCGACAGGTTTTTATCTGGAAGGCTGTTAATTTTCACTGAACAATAAAAGAGGATTGATCAGCTCTGGATTAACTCTGTGTGGCAAGACTGGGCACAATGATAGGAAATCTTATACGCTACATTGTGACATCAAAAAAATAAATATTTTTTTTGGGGTTTACTTCCACTTTAACTGCTTGCCGACCAGCCGCCACAGTTATACGGCGGCAGGTCGGCTCTCCTGGGTGAGAGCCCGTAGCTCTACGTCGGTACCTTAGCGGCCGCTAGGGGGCGTGCCCCCCCGCTCGCCCCCGAGTACTGTGCACGTGCCCGGCGGGCACGATTGCCGCCGGGCACCACGCGATCGCTCGTTACAGAGCGGGGACCGGGAGCTATGTGTGTAAACACATAGCTCCCGGTCCTGTCAGCGGGGGAAACGCTGATCTTCTGTTCGTACAATGTATGAACAGAAGATCAGTGATTTCCCCTAGTGATTCCACCCCCCATACAGTTAGAACACACCCAGGAACACACTTAACCCCTTCCCCACCCCCTAGTGTTAACCCCTTCACTGCCAATAGCATTTTTATAGTAATCCAATGCATTGGTCCCAAAAATGTGTCAAAAGTGTCCAAAGTGTCCGCCATAAGGTCGCAGTACTGAAAAAAATGCTGATCGCCGCCATTACTAGTAAAAAAAAAAATGCCATAAAACTACCCCTATTTTGTAAACGCTATAACTTTTGCGCAAACCAATCAATAAACGCTAATTGCGTTTTTTTTTTTTTTTAAATTGGTAGAAGAATACGTATCGGCCTAAACTGAGATAAAAAAACTTTTTTTATATATTTTTGGGGGATATTTATTACAAAAAAAGTAAAAAATATTGATTTTTTTTCAAAGTAGTCGCTCTATTTTTGTTTATAGAGCAAAAAATAAGAACCGCAGAGATGATCAAATACCACCAAAAGAAAGCTCTATTTGTGGGAAAAAAAGGACGCCAATTTTGTTTGGGAGCCACGTCGCACGACCGCGCAATTGTCAGTTAAAGCGACGCAGTGCCGAATCGCAAAAAGTGCTCTGGTCATTGGGCAGCAATATGGTCCGGGGGCTAAGTGGTTAAGGGAGTTGCAAAATGTTAGAGTTGTTACCAGAACAAGAGGTTAAGGGAGATCAACTGTTTAAAGTGGGAGTAAACGCCCATGGATTCATTTTACCTATAGGTAAGCCTATAATAAGGCTAACCTATAGGTACTGTAAATATCCCCTGAATGTGCACCGTTTTGATTTTGTACTGTAGATGCAGTCAGTGACGTCTCTGGTGCATGCGCTTAGAAGGAACAGCATACCCAGCATGTGCCATAAACGGCGGCACTTTTTCTAAGGTAAATTTGACATACTAGCAGATTATGACATCTTGCCTTGCAGGTTTACTAAATTACTACCACTTTAAAAGTAGAATTTCTCTCACTTTACATTTTTTCTAACTTCCTGTTGTGGCACCAGGACAGAAAGTAAAGAAAACTCCTCTGAAACAAAATAAAAAAACAAAATAAAAAAATCCTTTGTGAAATAAAGAACTTACCTCTAGACTAACTATGATGGTCTTGGCACAAGTTAAACCAGTGTCACTACATTGTGTATTTTCAGAAATAACTTTAAATGTTGAATTCTCTTTATCCTCTCCACAACAATCCTGAAAACAATCACATTGTATGAGTTTATGATGTGCTATGCAAAAATAGGCAATGAATTGTTTTATAAAAACTGTATGTTTTGGAACTTTTCTCATCATTGCATGCTATAAAATTCAAAATATGTTTTACATTCATATTTTTATTCAACACCTCTGAAGCAGCTTGATTGGCCTAGGAATATCAGTATGGTGAAGGAGTCCAGAATGTTTAGGTGATCACTGAGGCTAATGCCGCGTACACACGATCATTTCAAACTTCATTTTCCAAAACGACGTTGCGTACACACCATCGTTTTTCTACAAAGCTCTAGCAAAGCGTGGTGACGTACACCACGTTCGACGGCACTCTTTTCCTTTGATCGTTTTTTTTAAGGCAAAAAACGACGTTTTGCCCACACACGATCAATTTAAATGACGTTTTAAAAAACGTTGTTTTTTTTCATCGCAAAAAATGATCGTGTGTACGCGGCATTAGAATTAAACTTGTACCTGTGGGATACCCATTCTGCTCATATTGTGGAACTGTGGCATCTTATGCAGCACACACATGTGATACAACTGTGGAAGATGTGGACCTTGATTTAAGGAACTATGGTTTACAGTGTCTATAATGGAGATGGTTGAAATTAGTTATCTTTGAGGAGCTGATTTATTTGTGGATAAGCACTGTTTGCTCTTTTAAATGCAACAATTTTTTGCATGATTGTGATGTAAAAGAGTGGAGGCCTATAAATATACGGCTGAGGCACTAGTTATATATAACAGATACTGTATACTCCTAGGCCGCGTACACACGGAGGGACATGTCCGATGGAAACGGTCCGCGGACCGTTTTCTTTGGACATGTCTCCTCGGGATTTTCGTCCGGCGGTGTGTACACACCATCGGATCAAAATCCCCGCCGGCAGACAGCGCGGTGACGTGGCGGTGACGTTGACGCCGCCACGTCACCGCACCAGGAAGTAAAAAACTTCCACGCATGCGTCGCATCCATTTGACGCTTGTGCAGGCAGATATGTCCGCTGGTTAGTGTACTAACCAGTGGACATATCCGACGGACGTGTCTCCTCAGGACAAATTTTAAAGCATGCTTTAAAATTTGTCCGCTGGTCAGACATGTCCGCTAGCCCATACACACGATCGGATTTGTCATCTGAACTAGTCCGTCGGACCAGTTTCAGCGGACAAATTCGATCGTGTGTACGCGGCCTTATATGTGTTTATATTCCAAGAGGAAGCTGATATACGTTTTAAGTATTCACTGTAACGGTCACCACCGCTTACGACCTTCCATCCAACCACGACAAGCTTATCTGACACACTCCGACAATATTGCATACACGATCCATATCAATTCCCATAAACAAGACGAGACTCAAGCTCTGCACTTGCTTTCAATGATATGACAATTTATTGGTATTTTCTCAGCTTCTTATACAGTCTCAAGCATAATGCAGTTTGTCACAGGACAATGTAATCTCCAACCCCCTATTCACTCACTGAGGATAATTATTTAATTGGTAGCTAGACATGACGGCACCGTATCATCAATAGGGTTCAATTAACCTTGAATAATAACACAGACATCTAGTTGAATAAGTTATCTAGACAGCTTTATCACACAATGGCAGAGTCTTGTGAGAGTGGGTGCAATCAACACCTTCAACGGAATGTCTTTACAGTGAATAGCCAACACCTTAAGATATTTCAATAGCATATTATACAAAGGTATGACTCACTCTGGTCTTGTAGACCTGAAATAACACCTTTCCAAATCATGTGTGCCAGATTGAATAGCTAACAGCTTTTGGTATTTGAAGACATCCTGCAAACATGAATTATTATTATTGTTCCTTATTAATGTCTTCTGTAATATATGAATTATGATTCTTTGTCACCCTATGGCCCTAGTGGACATAAGGTGACCCTGGACATAGGAATATCTCAGTCTGTCACGGGCCATTCCGTTACATCTCTCCCCTTTCGGTGGGAGACGGACACAGGTGGGAACCCCAAACGGGTTGACTCCGAAGTCCGTCAGTAGTTCCCATCCTCCAATGCTGGTATCCATACTGTACCCCAAATAAATGGCTCCAAACTGAGCATTACTCACCCCGCCAACCTCTGCCTCTCTGAGAACACGCCTGCCGCTGGGGAGAAGGCAGGGTGGCTGGGCTCAGTCCATCATGCTGTTGGGGGTCTGGGCCAACTGCCCCCCCCCTTCCTGGGGTATACCAGTGGAGACTGAAGTCCCATACACTGGTGCTTGGTGAAAACCCCTGGTGCTTGCAAAGAAAAGCAGACATCCTCCTGTCCCAGTCCTGTACCATTTTCTGGGGTTGTGCCAGTGGAGACTGAAGTCCCATCCACTACCCCAGGAACCCCCTCTTCTGTTAGTGAGGAGCAGAGGCCTATGACACTCTGCTCTGTTGCCAGCTCTTCCGCTGGGTTGCTGTGAGTGAAGACCACAGTCCCATCCACTACCACATGGTCCCCCTCTTCTGTTAGTAAGGAGCAGAAGCCTGGGGCACTCTGCTCTGTTGCCAGCTCTTCCGCTGGGTTGCTGTGAGTGGAGACCACAGTCCCATCCACTACCACAGGGTCCCCCTCTTCCGGTAGTTGGGAGCAGAGACCTGGGGCACCAGGGATGAAAATCTCAATTTTTTCCACTGCCGATTCATCAGTCAGGATTTCACAGTTATCTGACCTTTCCTCATAGTCCCAGGCAATGGGAGCCCCATCCTGCTGCTGAGCCGAGTCTAGCAGCTGTCTGTAGGCAACCTCCAGCTCCCATTCTTGAATGGCCAGAAATTCTAAATCTTCCTGTGACCATTGGCCTCCCAAGATATTGAATTTCTCCTCTCTGTGCTCCATTATGTCCTCCAAGCGCCACTCCCGATCATCCCCAAAGTCGGGATCACTGGACATCCTCCAATATAATAATCCCAGGCCATCATAGTCATAGCCTTCTGTGGGGCTGTCATCTGCTGGCCACGGGCACCCTTGGGCTACATACCACTGGAGGGCTCTGTAGCTTTCATCCAGCTGCATCTCTGCCCGGATCAGCCTGCTTAACTCAGCTGTCCACTCCTGCTTCGGTTGTTTCCCCAACAACAGCATTCGTACGTCATACTGCGGCCAGTACCTTGCATAGATGGAGGGCAGGACCTTTTCTTGGTTTTGCTGCTCCCGAGCTAACGCTTCCTTCCAGAGTTGGCACCGAATCACATCCGACCATCCCAACAGGACCTCCTCTGATACTGGTCCTCTATGCTGTATCCGCATCTCTTGTAACCTTCTTTGGAATTCCTCTTCCATGGAGACTGGTATCTGCACCTCTCCTCTCCCTTTAGCTGGTGCTGCTGTGACTTCAGCTGCTGCAGCACTTCTTCGCTGTAGCAAGGTGGCATTCAGAGCCGCAATAACTCGGCCCCTGATCTCCGGTGGAGGGTTAGGACCATAATGTGCCAGTCTTAGGTTAACAGCCCGATCAAAACTTTCTTCCTCGGGTGTCCTGCCCATTACGGCGGGCCTTTTAGCTCTATCCATTTCGACCAGTTCTGCGATAATGTCCCTTTTCTTACGGTTGCTGGCCGGTCTGCCCCGGCTCTCCAGTAAGTCCATGAGGGAAGAGAGCTTCATCCGTTCATACACCGTCTCCATTGTCATGTGCCCTTGTAGCCGTCCTTCTGGTGATGGAATCATCCCACTGCTGTGCCACCAAATGTAATGGTCACCACCGCTTACGACCTTCCATCCATCCACGACAAGCTTATCTGACACACTCTGACAATCTTGCATACACGATCCATATCAATTCCCATAAACAAGACGAGACTCAAGCTCTGCACTTGCTTTCAAAGATATGACAATTTATTGGTATTTTCTCTGCTTCTTATACAGTCTCAAGTCTCATAATGCAGCTAGTCACAGGACAATGTAATCTCCAACCCCCTATTCACTCACTGAGGATAATTCTTTAATTGGTAGCTAGACATGACGGCACCGTATCATCAATAGGGTTCAATTAACCTTGAATAATAACACAGACATCTAGTTGAATAAGTTACCTAGACAGCTTTATCACACAATGGCAGAGTCTTGGGAGAGTGGGTGCAATCAACACCTTCAACGGAATGTCTTTACAGTGAATAGCCAACACCTTAAGATATTTCAATAGCATATTATACAAAGGTATGACTCAGGCCGTGTACACACGGCAGAGAACCTCGACGGGCAGAACACATCGTTCCGCCCGTCGAGGCTCTCTGCCGGCCGTCGAAATCGGCGACCCGCCCGTCGGGAATGGCAACCAGCCATTCTTCCAGGCGGGCCGTCGAGGAAATAGAGAGCGTGCTCTCTATTTCTGCTCGACGGGCTTCCCGACGGGAAGCTCGCCGAGACCGTACACACAGCCGAGGTCCTCGCTGGAATGTGCATTCCAGCGAGGTTTTCGCTGGTTTTCAGCGAGAACCTCGGCCGTGTGTACGGCGGCTCACTCTGGTCTTGTAGACCTGAATTAACACCTTTCCAAATCATGTGTGCCCAGATTGAATAGCTAACAGCTTTTGATATTTGAAGACATCCTGCAAACATGAATTATTATTAATGTCCCTTATTAATGTCTTCTGTAATATATGAATTATGATTCTTTATCACCCTATGGCCCAAGTAGACATAAGGTGACCCTAGACATAGGAATATCTCAGTCTGTCATGGGCCATTCCGTTACATTCACTATCTCCAGGCTTGAGATACAGGGGATTGGAGGGTACACATGTTGCAAATGGATGATGTACAATATATCTGTATGTGCCTGAGTACGTATATTTCAATAGCAAACTGGCTTGCAATAGGGGACGGGATTGTTATAAAACATGTCTGATGTTTTCTTGTCCCGAATTGTTATTCATAAGATCTCTTCAAGGGTTAAAAAAGGGTGTTAACATCTCACACACCCCTCCTATTGAACCTCTCAAAACTCTGGAATATAGTAAGTGAATATTTGTGATCGATATACAGTGCCTTGAAAAGGTATTCATACTCTTTGCAATTTTGCACATTTTGTCATGTTACAACCAAAAATGTAAATGAATTTTATTTGGATTTTATGATATAGACCCCCACAAAGTGGCACATAATTGTGGAAAGAAACTGATAAATGGTTTTCATTTTTTTTTTTTTACAAATAAATATCTGAAAAGTGTGGCGGGCATTTGTATTCCGCCCCATTGAGTCAATACTTTGTAGAATCACCTTTCGCTGCAAGTACAGCTGCAAGTCTTTTTGGTTATGTCTACCAGCTCTGCACATAGAGAGTGAACTGTTTGCTCATTCTTCTTTGCAAAATAGCTTAAGCTCGGTCAGATTGGATGGAGAGCGTCTGTGAACAGCAATTTTCAAATCTTGCCACAGATTCTCAATTGGATTTAGGCCTGGACTTTGACTGGGCCATTCTAACACATGCATATACTTTGATCTAAACCATCCCATTGTAGCTCTGGCTGTATGTTTAGGGTTGTTGTCCTGCTGGAAGGTGAACCTATGCCCCAGTCTCACGTCTTTTGCAGACTCCAACAGGCTTTTTTTTAAGATTGCACTGTATTTGACTTCATCCATCTTCCTATCAACTCTGACCAGCATTCTTGTCAGTGATGAAAAAAAGCATCCCCACAACAAAATGCTACCACTGCCATGTTTCAAGGTGGGGATGGTGTGTTCAGGGTGATGTGCAGTGTTAGTTTTCCATCACACACACAATGTTTTGCTTTTAGGACAAAAAGTTCAAGTTTGGTCTCATCTGACCAGACCATCTTCTTCCACATGTTTGCTGTGTCCCTTACATGGCTTCTTGAAAACTGCAAACAGGACGCCTTATAGCTTTCTTTCAACAATGGCTTTCTTCTTGCCACTCCTTTATAAAGACTGGATTTGTGGAGTGCACAACTAATAGTAGTACTGTGGACAGATTCTCTCACCTGAGCTGTAAATCTCTGTTGCTCCTCCTGAGCTACCATGGGCCTTGTATCTGCTTCTCTGAATAATGGTCTCCTTGATCAGCCTGTCAGTTAAGGTGGACGGTCATGTCTTGTTAGGTTTGCAGTTGTGGCATACTCTCCATTTTCGGATGATGTATTGAACAGTGCTTTGTGAGATGTTCAAAGCTTGGGATATTTTTTTTTTTATAAACTAACCCTGCTTTAAACGTCTCCATAACTTTATCCCTGAACTGTCTGGTGTGTTCCTTGGCCTTCATGATGCTGTTTGTTCACTAAGGTTCTCTAACAAACCTTTGAGGGCTCCACAAAACAGAACATCTGTATTTATACTGAGATTAAATTACACAGAGGTGGAATCTAGAGGTGAGCCGAACACCAGAAATTGCGAACAGGCAAAAAGTTTGAGCGAAAATGCGAACCCTATTAAAGTCTTTGGGACATGAACATAAAAAAAGTGTTAACTTTAAAGGCTTATAAGTTATTGCCATAAAAAGTGTATGGGGACCCAGGTTCTGTGTATGGGGGACCAGGAACATGTATCAATATATATATATATTTTAATAATGCTTAGAGTGAAACAATAAACATGAAATATTGCTTTAAATATTGTGCTTGGAGGGTCCCCTTAGTCTACCTGTAAAGTGGAGCACCTGTGTGCAATGTATAGAGCAGTGTCGCAGCAAAATGACATTACTAAAGGAAGAAAATGTCACTGTATATATGCACTGCACATATTCTACACTGAATGCACTGTGTGTGTGTGTATATATATATATATATATATATATATATATATATATATATATATATATGTGTACACAGTGCATTCAGTGTGGACTATATGTGCAGTAGACATGTGCACTTGTTTTCGTTGCACAATGCATTTTTGTCCGAAAATCTGTTTTTACGCAAGTCCAGAAAACCGGTAGATCCGACATAAAAAAAGCTTTATTTTCGTTTTCGTTGCAGTGAAAATTCGATATTGAGAGATTCGACATTATAGAGAAAAGATTCAACATCATAGAGAAAAGAATCGACACTATAGAAATAATAGATTCGACATTACAGATAATAGATTTCCATTCAATGAGAAAATAGATTCGACATTATAGAGAATAGATTTCGATTTATGAGAGAATAGATTCAACATTATTACTAGTGATGAGCGGAATACGCCATATTCGATTTCGCGATATTTCGCGAATATTTCGAAGAATATTCGCGAATATTCGTTAATATCGAATATTCGTGATATTTTATAAAAAAAAAAAAAAAAATTGCGAATTTTCGCCAATGCGAATTTTCGCTAATGCGAAATTTCGCGATTTTTTTTTTTTATATAAAATATCACGAATATTCGATATTTAAAAAAATAAAAAAAATGCGAAATTTCGCTATTGCGAAATTCGCGATTGCGAAAATCGCGATTGCGAAATTGATTGCGATTTTTTTTTTGCGAAATTTGAAAAATGCGAATATTCGAAATAGCGAATATTCGCCGCGATATTCGAGATATTCGCGAATACTCGAATATGCAATATTCGTAGCGAATATTCGCAATGCGAATATTCGTGAGCAACACTAATTATTACTAGTCATACAACATTAGAATTCTTGTAGGCGGAATATTCGACCGAAAATGTACGATTCGACATAAAGTTTTGAAATTCTGTGGAATATTCTTTTGACCATTCGACAGAAACCAAGTATTATTGGATTTTCAGACGAAAGCTATTCCCCAACGAAAAACGAAATAAATCAAAACAATTTTCGGGAGTAACTAAATAAATGTATTTTCCAGACCAAAACGAAAAAACAAAACAAAATATTCCAGTCTGCACATGTCTAATGTGCAGTGCATATATACAGTGAATTTTTTTTCCTTTAGAAATGTCATTTTGCTGCGGCACTGCTCTATACATTGTACACAGGTGCCGTGTAGGTCAGGTGCATGCTTTAGACAATTAGCAACCGTCAAAGCAGCATTCAAATTTGCAGTAAAAGCTTCCCATAATGCACAAACCAACACCAGATGTTCGATTTGAACTTTCAATCAGTTCGAACATTGGGACCTTCCCTAGTGGACTGTATTTACTAATCAGTTGACCTCTGAAGGCAATTGGTTCCACTAGATTTTAGTTAGGGGTATCAGAGTAAAGGGGGCTGAATACAAATGCACACCACACTTTTAAGTTATTTATTTGTAAAACATTTTGAAAACCATTTATCATTTTCCTTCCACTTCACAATTATGTGGTACTTTGTGTTGGTTTATCACATAAAATCCCAATAAAAATATATTTATGTTTATAACAATACATATGAAGGCACTGTAAATTGCAGGATAGAACTGTCCAGAAGGGTTTCTGCAGTAGTCCCTCAGTGTGCCAGATTATTGCTATTATATAAACTGTACTTTTATTGGAAATATGGCTGTTTTCGTTACTACACCAGAGTTACTGGGAACTCCTTTAAATCATACTGTAAATATATAAGGTTGAGCTCTGATTATAGTAAAGTCTTTACATAATTACAGTTTTTTTAAGGTATGACACTTGTATATTCATAATTTGAAGTAAGGATTGTAGTGGAGAACTAATCGGAGGAACATGCCCAGACTGTATCAACAAAGGTTTTTCCCAATTTTACACTATTTTGGAACATGTGATCTAGTTAAGATCACATTATAGCTTATGGAAAAGTATTGATGGATTGGGGCTAACCCCCTTGATTATATTGTCAATGGGTTGGAGAGATATACATAATAGACAAAATCCATACATATAATATGTAGGACATATGATTGGTTATTTACCAGATGGATGTGGCTTCTCTAAAGATGATTTGAAATTATGTTATTTTTACAAAGATATATATATTTTTTATTTGTAATACCTGCTCCAAAAGAATATACAACCATTTCCTGTTTGCTTTTAGATACCATGGTAAATATGTTTTTTTTTATTTATTTTTTATCTTTGTTAAAGGGGTTGTAAAGGAAGTTTTTATTTATTTTTTTCCCCATAATAAGCATCCTTTACCTGCAGACATTCCTCTTTTCACTACCTTATTGTTAGTTTTTGCTCAGAAGTTGCTCTATTTCTTCTCTGTTCTGTTCACTTCCTGCTTGTCTGATTGTTACTCACCACCGTGAAGGGATGCTTTACTGTGGTGGTCAGTGACGTGCTCGCCCCTCCTGGGAACTACATCTGTGCGGCAGGACGCCCTCTACGTGTTAGAGACTTTAAGGAGGTGTGAATTACTGGGTGTGCCGCAATGCATACTGGGAAATGTAGTTCTTACATGAGCGAGCGCTGCAAACCAGGAAGTGAATGAGAGAACAGAAACTAGAACGCCGGAGGTGATATAGATGTAGGAATTTAATAGGTATTTACTCGTTTTTTAACAGAATCATTACACTATTCTGTCTGTCTACCTTGCAGACATTAATTTTAGGCAATTTTTTTTTCCTTTACAACTCCTTTAAGTATGAATAAACAAACAGTCTATAAATGGGAAATTGTATGCCAAGTATTTTTAGTATTTTTTTGGATATTATTTGTACTTTTTTCAGATATTATTGACAAGATTATTGTTTGGTTTGTAGAAGTCCAAGGTCAGGGACTAGTGTTGGATATGTGATATTTTTTAATTCATTATTAATATATTTATTTAAAAAAAAAAGGCAAAAGGTTACATTTTAATTTCTTACTTTCCACTCCTAAAACCCCATAATAAATGTCACTGTAATTTTAAAGTCTGTGGCTATCTGCATTCACCCTAGTCTCTTTTGTCACCAAATGCCAAGATTGGATGGGTAATCTTTTCATGTATTTTAAATATGGTAAAGGGTACATTTACTGACCCTGTTTAGTTTTCCCCATTTACTGCTTTCAGTGGCTGGCTTTCCACTGGATCATTGCTGTACAAAGGCACTGCATGTTCAGTGCACTCCAAAGGATGATTCTAGCCTAAAATTTGCATACACTTACAATCTATCAGTCTGTGCCTACTACTGAGAAATGTTATAAATGCAAAATGATCACAGCTTCAGTTGATCCAAACTGATATAGAGTGACTCTCTTGGAAAAAAAATATGGAAGATGCCGATTCTGACATCAGTAGCCTGACTGTCATGCCAATGCACTTTATAGCTTTCCGAGTCAATACATTGGAACAAGCATAGAGATATTATATTCTGACATGTTTTTCAAACTCATTTACAGCAAACTTGTTTCAGGTCTGTGACTCAAAAAGTATCGAGGCAAGACACAGCCAAGCAACTAGTTTTTATTTTTCAAAATGGAGACCAACAATGACAGTCCCTATGCTTGTTTCATGACAGATTCCCTTTAAGTTTTTAGTAGATGCAGGACAATTAGACCAGCAGATAATTTCATGTATCTTTTAAACCGGGGGTTCACATCCTTCCGACCGGCGCATACAGCGCGTCACGAGTTGCCGAAAGAAGCAGACGTTCGGCTTCTTTCGGCAACTCGTGACGCGCTGTATGCGCCGGTCTGAAGCCTATAAATCAATTAGGAACGCCCAGTGCCGAAGATTACATACCCGGAAGCCACGGTGAAAATACGGTATGAATATAATGTTAAAACATTTTTTTTGGGTGAACCCCCGCTTTAAGACCCATTTTGGTCTGACAAATGTTCCTCAATTTTGTCTGTACATATCTGTTCATTATGAAAGAGCTCCCAATCCCTGCTGCACAGGAGGTTCTTGAACAAAGAAAGATGAGTGGGGACACTCAAAACTCCCAGGTGGACAGGAACATAGTTGGGGATTTTGGCAGGGATATCAAACTGTTGGAATATCCAAGATATATATGTAAAACCAAGGGCTAGCTCAGTCCACCAAGGTCCAATTATAAAACATTTGGGTGGACTGACCCTTTTAATCACAGTGTGATATCTTTGAAGCTCTAATCCTACAGTACCTGCAGCTCTAACCCTCCGTCCAACACCTTTTAATTTTCATACAGTACCTGAGCGATAATGTATTCACATTCTCCACTGAATCGATATCGTTTTCCATCAAATGTCTCAAAATTTCCATCTCCATAAACTTTACACACTCCCATAGGGACATCATTGTCACATTCCCATTTACGGTTCTTGCAGGTACTGTTTAAAAAAAAAAAAAAGATGGGATTTCACATTTTGCTGTGGTTATTCTGTACTCATGGAAGATGTGTTGGTTTCCATACCAGGAACTTCTAACCTTCAAGTACAACCAGAACTGTGTTTAGCATATTGACACTCATGTGTCAGTGTCTAAAACAAAAAGGAGGGGAAGCATCAAGTTTCTAAATGTACGAACAGATCATTTTGTTTCCTTCTATCCATCTCTGGATATTTATAACTAATCTACACAAATTAGTTTATTTGAAAGGGATGGTAAGAAGAGTCAGAAAGCATTAAACCATCACACCTTTGTTTCATGGTTTGTACTGTAAGCTTCTTCCAACACCATTAATATAAAAAACAAACAAACAAAAAAATAAATCAAAATCTAATGATCCGGTGCCCCTATAATTAAAATCACACCTAACATAAATTAATAGGGCACCTTAGCTTTGTCAAAATAACAATCCATTTACAGCATGACTAATGTTTTCCTTTTTCAAGTCACTGCTGCTCTGAACTCCATCACTTTTAGTCTCAAACTAAATGGTCTCTGGTTATTAGATGAATTTGCTCCATTTAAACCTGAAAAATTTCTTTTGTTAAATTCATCAACAAAGTGCAGCATAACTGCATACATATTAATACACAGGACTATTACAGTGGCGACTGATTGCTATTTACTAAATGTTTCTATTGCGCCAACGAGGGAGCTTCCATCCTCTTCCAATTTAACACTACTGCCTTTCTTGCATAGAAGAGCAACAGGCCTACCTGTGTTCTTTTTTCTATAGGGGCAGTGTTTTCTTCTACTAGTCCCAGTAGCTGTTAGACTTGACTAAAATACGCATGCTCTATGTTACACAGAAGACATTTGAACATGGTAACAAGGCGGGGCGCCTACTCGCGTATATTACAAGAGCGGAGAGTACCCCTATCTCTATATCTAGGATATTAACCGCAGCAAACCACATTAGTGATGTCCCTCAGGATATAACGGAGGCCTTTCTTTCCTTTTACCGTGACCTTTATACCTCCAGGGCTGACTACTAAGACGCGCAGCTTGATGACTACTTGACTCAGGTACCCCTTCCAAAACTGACAGCCAGGGCGGGGGAGGAACTGGATGAGCCGCTGTCTGT
Source organism: Rana kukunoris (assembly GCA_029574335.1). Classification (NCBI taxonomy): domain Eukaryota; kingdom Metazoa; phylum Chordata; class Amphibia; order Anura; family Ranidae; genus Rana; species Rana kukunoris. Next base: position 212,179,851 of record CM056059.1, on the reverse strand, counting down.
GGAAGAGCTGCCACTTGCAATTTCACAGATGCCGGCCCATAAATCACCAGGATTGGATGGGTTCCCAGTGGAATGGTATAGGCAGTTCCAGCATCTTCTTGCCCCTCTACTACTTATAATGCAGCATTAAAGGAGGGGGTGCTACCCCCCTCGATAAGGGAAGCTCTGATTGTTCTACTGCTTAAGACCAGAAAGGACCCGTTGAAGTGTGATTCATACCGCCCTATATCCCTCATAAATGTGGATGCCAAAATTCTGGCTAAGGCCCTGGCGAATCGTCTGAACAAATTGATTGCTCGCTTGGTGGGGAGTGATCAGGGTGGTTTTATCCTGGGCAGGTCAACTAGAATGAACATATGTAGACTGTTTCATAACTTGTCATATGTACATGACTGCCTCCCGACTCGGGTCGTGGTGTCCCTGGACACTTGCAAGGCCTTTGACAGTGTGGAATGGCCATACCTGTTCCGGGTCTTGCAGATGTATGGTTTTGGCCCTCGTATGGTCGCCTGGATTAGACTCCTCTATACCATGCCGCTTGCTCCTAATCATATCAATTCACAAATTACGGAGACCTTCCTAATTACTAGGGGAACCAGGCAGGGGTGTCCGCTGTCACCCCTGCTTTTCGCCTTGGCTATGGAACCCCTCGCTATTAGGATACGCATTTTCCCACTTTATGCTGATGATACACTGGTATTTGGCAGATGCCCAGTACTCACTAGCTAATGTGTTGAAAATGGTGTCTGACTTCGGGGACTTCTCGGGATTTAGAGTGAATTGGGAGAAATCCATTATCTATCCCATAGATCAATCACCTACTCCTCACATTCATTCAGACTCTAAATTGATGATGGCCACCTCGTTTAGATATCACATTGCCAATAATCTGAGCCCTGTGCTACTACAGCTGCAGTCTCAGACTAAACAGTGGAAAGACTTACCTCTAGATCTAATGGGAAGGGCCAATGTCCTAAAAATGATATACCTACCTAAATTACTGTATGTCCTAGCTAATGCCCCATGCAAAATCCCCAAAGCATTGTTAAAGAGCATCGACTCAATCTGTATAACATTCCTGTGGAACAGTAAGGCCCCTAGAGTAGCATTGGAAACACTTAGACTACCCTCTCATTTGGCAGGACTGGCTTTCCCTGACTTCTACCTCTATTACCAAGCTTCCCAACTGGTAAATGTTCATGATTGGTTACATCCTGACTCCAATAATGCGTGTACTACCACTGAAGGGGCTATGGTCACATTGTTTGAGACCTTACACAACATTGTCTACCGCGGGCGTACCCCCCCAGGACCGGGACTGACTGTAGTGTCCCCTTACATTCAGAAGGGACGCTATTTGTAAATTTAGTGGGGTGATAGACTTATTTGCTCTCACCCAGGTTGATTTGTGCTAAATTAGGCTGCTGTCAGCCCTGAATTATCCTGTGGGTCATTTTGTGCTCCAGGGATGCAGTTCGATCTCTGGGTGGCAGGTGGCACCAAAGGGGTTCAGACAGAGACACTTTTCCCTAGCAGCCAATTGAAGGAGATTTTCTTTAATAGGGCATGCAGGGGGAGGGTATATCTGAGGCAGACGGCATTTTTCGGGGTTCTTCGCGGGTTCCTGGTTCCAGGTGCGGCATCCACCTTCAGGGTGTGCGCACGTCACAGGCTCCACCACTATGACCTACCTGGCCGGGGCCCTTGCTACGAGGAGTTCCCTGCTCTGGGCCCTCATGGCTTAGAGCAACTGAGTTGCCGTGGGGCCCCAGTGACTTACTGGGTCCCCATACTTCAAGGGAAACTGACAGAAAGGATATGCTCTATTGCTCTCAAGTATCGGATCTGTGGCAGAGGCCTTTAGTAATTTACTAGAGCCAACTCAGTGGCAGAGACTTGTTCCTTCTCAGTTTTCTCAGTGACACTCTGGCTGCCAGACCTGTGGGAGAGGCCTGTCCAGGTGCACTGCACCCACTTCGGCGGGAGTGGCGACGGGAGAAAAGAATATACTCTAGAAGCAGGACTGCTTCTGTTCGTTATCCATAGCCTGACTCTGCAAAGTTATTCTCTTCACCAACCTTTCCTGTCTACCTCAAGTTGACTGTTGGTCCGAAAATAAAGCACTTAGAAAACATCAACCATTGGCTTGGACATTCTGTTACTGCTCTCACAGTTGCTACCATCAATTTCCCTAGACACATCAAAAGTAACTTAACTTATGGTGATCCCACATCTAACCAGCGGCTCCTGAATGGGGTAGCGCTACATATATATAGTTGAAATCATCCCTTTTTCCCCTTTTCTTTCTCACCATTTGTTCTAAACCTGTTTCTATTAACTGTGGAATACCCTCAGAGAACTGGGCTGACAGAGCATGTATCAACTGCATATATCTAAAAAAATAGTTCTCAGTCACATTCCATTTTTGTCTCATATCTGCAAATGAGGATATTTCCCCCTTGTGTATTACTTGTGATATTTTTTTAACTTCAAAATTTGTCCATGCTCTAGGATCCTGAATAGATGCTAAATGTGTAAGTTCAGGATTTCTCCATAATGGAGTATTTGGGGACAGATCTGTTTTTGAATTGCTCTCCCTTGCCATACCGACTTTCCTTGCTTTTACTGTTATCATTGACGGGGTTAGGTCTCGCCTATATGTTAGCCTGCGAAATGGCAGTGCCTGCAGTGCCTCCAGAGACTGGACCACTGCGGCCTCCACCATTGTAGTGGGATTATATCCATCAGGGTTCAGCCACCTTCCTACTGTCATCAACTGTGCAGCTAAATAATATTTGTAAAGATCTGGGAAGGCTAACTCCCCCTGTGCCACTGGGCGCATATGTGTACTTAGTTTTATTCTAGCTGATTTGTTTTACCATATAAATGATGATAACATACCATGTAGCTGTGTAAAAAAAAAATCTTAGGTAACCATTGTGGTGAATTTCTAAATAAGTATAACAGCCAGGGCCGATCCGCCCTATAGGCTCACTATGCAAGCCGCTTAGGGCCCCGTAAAGCTGTGGAGGGGCCCCAAATTACTAGAGGCCCCACCTGGTGAGAAGTCATTTTCGGCTCCTCGCCGGCTGCATGGGAGAAGAGGTAAGAAGTCGTCACCCCCCGCTTCTCAAATTTAATGTGACATGTCATTTTCGGCAGACCACCCCCCCCCCCGCTTTTTACAATTAATATGTGACATGTCATTTTTTGTGATCGGGCGCTATCCAAGGGGATTGGTGAAGAGTTATGGGTGATGGCATCAAGGGTCAGGTAGAGGGCCCCTTAGCAGAATTTTGCTTAGGGCCCCAGGGAGGCCAGGATCGCCACTGATAACAGCCTTGGAAGAATCTTCATTTTTATTAATAGTGACACAGGGAATGTTCCTCTAATACTGGGTCCAAATTCATCCTTTATATTCTTCCACCTGTTGTGATATTATTATGCCTAGATATTTAAATTTTGTTACCCATTTTAATTGCAGAGTTAAGCTTGCTGTATCCTGCGTTCCTTGGTCAATGGCAAATAGCAATGATTTACCCCAATTTACTTTCAGTCCTGTAAACACTGAAAAAGTATTCAGTAGTTCCAGAGCTCCCTTCAATGATGGACCCGCATCCCTCAGAAACAACAACGTATCATCGGCGTACAGGGCTACCCTCTCCTCCAGCCCCCCCACTCAAAGTCCTTGAATGTTTTGCAAGGTTTTCAGAGCCTCTGCCACTAGCTCTATGGCTACTGCAAAGAGGGCAGCCCTGTCTTGTGCCTCTATATAACTGAAAAAAGGGTGAGAGTTTTCCTCCTAATTTAACTGCTGACATGGGCTATCTATATATTGTTTGTACCCAGTTGATAAACATTAGTGGAAACCCCATTCTTCTAAGTACCTACCATAGAAAGGGCCATTCGATTGTATCGAAAGCCTTCTCTATATCTAATGAGGCCACCGTCCTAGTTCCTTCACAGTTATGATGAGCATGTATGTTTGTGAATAATCTACGTAGATTGACATTTGTCGTTCTCTGTTGCATAAATCCTGTCTGATCTGCATCTACAGTATAATAGTTTTTAATATTGTCTGTAGTCTTATTGTCAGTATGTTTGTTAATATTTTGAAATCTATATTCAATAGTGCTATCGGCCTGTATTAGGGGCATATTTTTGGATCTTTCCCTTCTTTATATATTAAAGGTATATATGCCTGCCTCATTGAGTCTGGCAATGTCCCTTTCAGTAGCCCGCTTGTAAATACCTCTGCCAATTTTGGAGCTAATAGGGCAGTGATGGCAAACCTTTGCACCCCAGATGTTTTGGAACTACATTTCCCATGATGCTCAACAATACTGCAGAGTGCATGAGCATCGTGGGAAATGTAGTTCCAAAACATCTGGGGTGCCAAGGTTTGCCATCACTGTAATAGGGTACCGTATTGATAATAGAATTCAACAGGAATTCCATGTGGGCCTGGTGCTTTTTCCCCGGGTAATGTCTTTTTAACCACTTAAGCCCCGGACTAAAATGCAGCTAAAGGACCAGGCCCCTTTTTGCAAATTGGCACTGCGCCGCTTTAACTGACAATTGCGCGGTCGTGCGACGTGGCTCCCAAACAAAAAATTGGCGTACTTTTTTCCCCACAAATAGCGCTTTCTTTTGGTGGTATTTCATCACCTCTGCGGTTTTTATTTTTTACACTATAAACAAAAATAGAGCGACAATTAAAAAAAAAAATGCAATGTTGTTTTACTTTTTGCTATAATAAACATTCCCCAAATATATATATATATATATATATATATATAAAAATCCTCAGTTTAGACTGATACGTATTTGTTTACCTATTTTTGGTAAAAAAATAAGCGTTTATCGGTTGGTTTGCGCAAAATGTATAGCGTTTACAAAATAGGGGATAGTTTTATTGCATTTTTATTGTAATTATTTTTTTACTACTAATGGCGGCGATCAGTGATTTATTTGTGACTGCGACATTATGGTGGACACTTGGGACAATTTTGACACATTTTTGGGACAATTGTCATTTTTACAGCAAAAAATGCATTTAAGTTGCATTGTTTACTGTGGAAATTACAGTTGCAGCTTGGGAGTTAACCACAGGGGGCGCTGATGGTGTTATGTGTTCCCTAATGTGTGTTTACAACTGTAGGGGGGTGTGACTGTAGGTGTGACGTCATCGATTGTGTCCCCGCTATAAAAGGGATGACGCGATCGATGCAGCCGCCACAGTGAAGCACGGGGAAGCCGTGTTTACACACAGCTCTCCCCGTTCTTCAGCTCTAGGGACCAAACGCTGCACTCCAGCGGCGATCGGGTCCATGAGTCCCGTGGTCCCGGAGCTTCGGACCGGGTCAAGGGAGCGCGCGGTGCGCCCGTGACCCACGACTGGGTAGTAGTACAGGACGTACCTGTACGTGGATCTGCCCAGCCGTGCCATTCTGCCAACGTATATGTGCAGGAGGCGGTCCTTAAGTGGATAACTTTAATTATCTCTTCACTTGTGATTGGATCTACTAATCTCTCCCTCTCCGACAGGCAGACGAGGGCTACCCGATCCAGTAAGTCCGGCATGGCCCCCGGCCTGAAGTCGGAAGGCAGAGAAGAGGCATACAATCTACTATAATAATTGCTAAAGACTTTCAAAATCTCCTTGGGTTCCTTTACTCTCACTCCTTCTGGCGTCTCTATCTCTGCTATGGTTGTAGCCTTATATTCTTGTTGTGCCGGTCTACCAAAAAACCTTCCACTCTTATCCCTGTGTTCAAAAATATTTTGTCTCTTTTTATGTAATTCCAGTCTTGTTATTTCCTCCATATATAATTGTAATTCTCTTTGTGCGGCCATCATGAGATCGAAATTGGAATCACTTGAATCTTGACTATATGTTTCCTTACTACATTCCACCTGCATTTGTAACTCCTGTACCCTGACCTTCTTTTTATTAACTGCTGCAATATTTGAAATATATTGTCCCTGTAGGTATGCCTTGAACGTGTCCCAGACCATCCACAGAGGACGAACCTTCATTATTTTTCCAGTATTCATTTATTATAGTTATCATCTTTTCTGATATTTCTGAATTTGACACCCATCGTGTGGATAACCTCCACAATGCTGCATTTCTGGGAGTGACAATATGTATTGTAACCAATAGGGGGGCATGGTCCAACAAACCGCTCGGTAAATATAGCGCATCTGCAATGTCTACTAACATTGCAGAGTCCGCAAATGCAAGATCTATCCTAGAAGCTGTTTTATAGGAAGTGGAATAACAGGAAAACATAATTTTTTCTGGGTTTCTCCATCTCCACATGTGTGGGAACGCAGTTCGCGACTCGTTTTTGGGTATGCCTGTTTGATACTTCACATTGTGAGTACCTGTTTTTTATTATTGCTGCTGACTCCAATAAGTGTTTTAAATACTACACTACACTACACTACTACACTATCGAGCATCCCTCTTTATATCCCCCTCATGCCCCAATGTGCGGCTATCTGATACAGGTACACCAGGGACACTTAACCACTTAAGGACCACCTCCTGCACATATATGTCGGCAGAATGGCACGGCTGAGCACAAGCACATACAGGTACGTGCCCAGCCGTGGGTCGTGGGCATGGTCCGAAGCTCCGTGACCACGGCCGCGGGACCCGCGGACACAATCGCCGATGAAGTTCCGCGATCGGTCCCCGGAACCGAAGAACGGGGAGAGCTGTGTGTAAACACAGCTTCCCCGTTCTTCACTGTGGCGCCGTCATTGATCGTGTGTTCCCTTATATAGGGAAACACAATCAATGACATCACACCTACAGCCACATCCCCCTACAGTCATAAACACAGATGAGGTCACACTTAACCCCTTCAGCGCCCCCTTGTGGTAAACTCCCAAACTGCAATTGTCATTTTCACAGTAAACAATGCATTTGTAATGCATTTTTTGCTGTGAAAATGACAATGGTCCCAAAAATGTGTCAAAATTGTCCGAAGTGTCCGCCATAATGTCGCAGTCATGAAAAAAAAAAATCGCTGATCGCCGCCATTAGTAGTTAAAAAAAAAGAATTAATAAAAAAAGCAATAAAACTATCCCCTGTTTTGTAAACGCTATACATTTTGCGCAAACCAATCGATAAACGCTTATTGCGATTTTTTTTTAACCAAAAATAGGTAGAAGAATACTTATTATTTTTATATATTTTTGGAGGATATTTATAATAGCAAAAAGTAAAAAATATTGAATTTTTTTCAAAATTGTCGCTCTATTTTTGTTTATCACGCAAAAAATAAAAACCACAGAGGTGATCAAATACCACTAAATGAAAGCTCTATTTGTGGAAAAAAAAGGACGCCAACTTTGTTTGGTAGCCACGTCGCACGACCGCGCAATTGTCAGTTAAAGTGACACAGTGCCGAATTAGCTGCCTAAAGGTCCAGGTACTAAGTGGTTAAAGGAGACTTTGGGCCAGATTCAGGTAGATGGGAGCATCTTTGCTCTGGAGTAACGCTTCTCATTTACGTTACTCTGCCGCAATTTTAGCAGCAAGTGCTGTCATTCACGAAGCACTTGCTCCTAAAGTTGCGGCAGCGCATCGCAAATGAGCCGGCGGAATTCAAATTGGGCGGGTACGGGGCGTGTAGTATTTAAACGAAGCGCGTTCCCGCCGCGAACGTACTGCGCATGCGTCGAGTGTTAAAACATCCCCGTGCGCATGCTCCAAATTCTGTGAATGAACGTCAATGACGTCACATTCCCATTCATGAACTTTTTACGCAAGCGACGCCATTTTTTTTTTCCCGACGCGATGACGACGCCTATACCTAACATAGGATACTCCAACCCCATGTAGGTATATCTATGCGCCGCGTATCCCGTCCGGAAACGTCGTACCGTCATTGCGTCGCGCCAGAATTCGATCGTGAATTGCCGATTTCCGCTCATTAACATATTTTTTGAGCGTAAATCGGCGGGAACGCCCCCGGCGCCATTTTTAAGTTGAAGTAACGATGCGATGGCGAAACTCAGTTACGCTGCTCGCATCGGAACTTCAACCCGGCGTTTCTTGTTTTCTGGTTACAGAAAACAGAAACGCCGGCTCAAAGTCACAGTTAGGCTGGCGGATCACTGGATCCGCCAGCCTAACTGTTCCTGAATCTGGCCCATAGACGCCAAAGTAAAGATGCAAATCAGCAGAGACTGAGATGTCAGGAGCCACCAGGCGATTGAAAGATACACTCATACGCTGTTACCTTACAGCGGTAAGGCAAGGGGACATCTATACCCTAAGTTGCACGGAGAACCAGCAACCACCTATCGGTAGCACTCCATACCAGAGATTGACTACTAGCACCAGCACCTTCACCCTGATCACTGTGCACACACAGCCATCCATCCAGCTTGCACCTTATGGACATTATCTGCACTGCGTTTAAAAAAAAAAAACTCACTGCTGTATCATCCATCAAGTTCTTATTAACCACTTAAGACCCGGACCAAAATGCTGCCAAAGGACCAGGCCCCTTTTTTGCGATTCGGCACTGTGACGTTTTAACTGACAATTGCGCGGTCGTGCGACGTGGCTCCCAAACAAAATTGGCGTCCTTTTTTCCCCACAAATAGAGATTTCTTTTGGTGGTATTTGATCACCTCTGCGTTTTTTTATTTTTTGCGCTATAAACAAAAATAGAGCGACAATTTTGAAAAAAATTCGATATTTTTTACTTTTTGCTATAATAAATATCCCCCCAAAATATATATAATTTTATTTTTTTCCTCAGTTTAGGCCGATACGTATTCTTCTACCTATTTTTGGTAAAAAAAAATCGCAAAAAGCGTTTATCGGTTGGTTTTTGCAAAATGTATAGAGTTTACAAAATAAGAGATCGTTTTATTGCATTTTCATTAAAAAAAATGTTTTACTACTAATAGCGGCGATCAGCGATTTTTTTTGTGACTGTGACATTATGGCGGACACTTCGGACAATTTTGAAACATTTTTGGGACAATTGTCATTTTCACAGCAAAAAATGCATTTAAATTGCATTGTTTACTGTGAAAATGACAGTTGCAGTTTTGGAGTTAACCACAAGGGGGCGCTGTAGGGGATGTGTGACCTATGTGTGTGTTTACAAATGTAGGGAGGTGTGGCTGTAGGTGTGACGTCATTGATCACGTCCCCCTATAACAGGGATGACCTGATCGATGCTGCGGCCACAGTGAAGCACGGGGAAGCCGTGTGTACACACGGCTCTCCCCGTTCTTCAGCTCCGGGGACCGATCGCCGCACTGCAGTGGTTATCGGGTCCGCGAGTCCCGCGGTCCCGGAGCTTCGGACCGGGTCGCGGGTGCGCGCCCGTGATCCACGGCTGGGTACAAAAATCAATCGTATATATACGACGATGTGCCCAGCCATGCCATTCTGCTGACGTAAATGTGCGGAAGGCGGTCCTTAAGTGGTTAAGGCGCCATGTCCAAGACAAAGAGGATTTACAGGGAGGACAATAATACACTCAACCTGGGCATGGTCCGAGAGAGTGATCAGGTGGATTTTGACCGACATCATCCTGAGCGTATTTTCTGACAAATGTGGCTGCGTTTAAAATGGGCAACCCAAACCTCTGACTTTGTAAGTCACTATTTTAGATTTCAACATGAGGATGTAACAAACAGAGCACCAGTAACCCAAAATACATATTATCTAGGGGAATATAGCATAGTAAACCAACTCCTATACAGAAAAACATGCAAGTCAACACACACTAAGCATAGCCTTCACACTGATCGACCCCCCAGAAACACACCAGGGACTCTCACCCCAGAGGCCACAATCCATATGGGTAGACACCCTCAAATATCACTGGGAGCTCAGTCACCATCCTTTGGAACACTATGCACTTCTTTGTGCACACATAGTATTTGGATGGTATTGTGACTACCGTGTTGTGCTCTGGGCGCTGTTCTCTGTCTTTGGAGGGTTCCCCCGTCTCAACCCCGGAGGAGACATCATGCCTGTACCCCCGGTTTCCTTGGCGGATATCGGACTTGGGCTTGAGGCTGTGCATATATTACTTCACAACACCCCTGATGAATGGCTGTAATGCCAAGAAACATGTTGAGTACCACTAGATGCCAACAGTTACTTATTACATATGTTTTTCAATCTATTTATTTTATCATGTATATTTGCCATGAGACAAAAGCAAAGTGCCATTGGCTCCCACTTCTGTCAATCAAAGTCAGTTAGCCAATGAGGAGAGAGAGAGAGGTGGAGCCAGGCCACAGCTCCATATCTGAATGTACACAGGAAGCTGTGGTTCAGCTCGGATGCCCCCATAGCAAGCTGCTTCCTGTGGGGCACTCAACAGAAGGGAGGGGCCAGGAGCGCCGGCGAGGGACCAGAGAAGCGGAGAATCTGTGTTTCTCTATACAAAAACACTGCACAGAGCAAGTAAGTATGGCATGTTTATTATATTTAACAAAAAACTAATGAGACTTTAGTATCACTTTAAAATTTTCCATAGCACTTAATCATAAACTGTAACATCATGCTGAAATTGAACCTGACCCGTTTACCCTAAAACACTGCTAAACTTCAGAGTTTAAGGCTCCATGCACATTTTTTTAAAGCCCATAAACTCTATGTTAGCCTATGTGCCTATGCACACCTGGGCGTTTTTCAGTGTTAATGAGCTGTGGAGTTTATTGGCTTTTTTCTGAACACACAAAATGTGCGCAAAACGTTGAAAAACGCTCAAAGATGCCCAAAAATGCTCAAAAACGCTCAAAACCGCTGGTGCCAGCGTTTTTGAGCGTTTTTTTATCCATTGAATTTTTTTTAAGTAAAAAAAATCTGATAAAAGCTACACTGAAAAATACTAATTAAAGCTATTGCAAACACGCTAAAAAAACGTTTTTTATAGCTTTTATCAGCTTCAGTGTGCATGGAGCCTCAAGAAAACTTTTACTGAAGTAAACACCTAGATCTGCTAAACTGCTTCTGAAAATTCTAGTTTTCTGTCTGTCTCTTGATCCAAAATGGAAAATTTTATCAAATACTTACCGTAATTTTCCTTTCCTGATGCCAAGACATGGCAGCATACCTATGATATAGCCCCGCCCCTATATCCGCCCACAGGACACGTGATAACTCTCTATAAAACTCTGACTGAGAGCTAGCTCCCCCATTCTCCGTATAAAGTACAAAATATTAGAGGGAGGGTTCGTATGCTGCCATGTCTTGGCATCAGGAAAGGAAAATTACGGTAAGTATTTGATACAATTTTCCATTTTCCTGACGCCAGACATGGCAGCATACCTATGATACATGAAGAGCTTTCTAGAGGGAGGGTTTAATGCTGTAACTTAAAAAAGACAAATAAGCTTGGATAAACTTCCTCCCAAACTCTATCGTAGTAAGAGCTGCTAGATCCACCCTGTGGTGTATTAAGAACATATAATGTGATGACCAGCTTGCCTCTTTGCAGACTGTCTACAGAGACAACCCTGCATGTGCTATCCAAGAAGATGACATCACCCTGGTTGAGCGATGAGCTCTAACCATCTCTGGAGGATCCTTACCGCCTCCACATGCCCAGTGAGTATTTTCACGATTCAGGCCGAGATGGTTCAGGCCGAAGCCACTTACTCTTTAAATCTTAAACATTCTGAATGTAGAAGTAGCCTGAGATGGACATTCCAAAGTCCTCAAAGCCTAACTTGAGCAGATCGGCATCTGATTGCACTGGGAAGGCTGGAAGCACCCATTCACTGAAAAGACAAAACATGGATGTCATGCTTTGGAACAAAAAGACTTCAGCCCAACCCTGTCTCGGAAGAACATGGAATGAGGCTCTGTCGCCCCAAATTTTGGAGTCGACGCACTCTCCCCTGAAATCAAGGCTAATAAAAGGCTAATTTTAAAGGAGATCTCCCATGAAGAGCAGTCTTCTGTCAAAAGTACAATGAGGGTTTGCTAGAAAATTGAGGACTGCTGCCAGGTTCCATTAAAGGAAACCTATTTCTCTTGGGAAGGCATAGTCCAAGTACCTCTCATGAAGTGATACATCAGCAGGTTTGCTGCCCATTTTTTTTTTTTTTTTTGGGGAAGAAGCCAAGATGGCAGAAATTTTCACCTTACGCAAACTGAGCTCCAATCCAATTCAGATTGTAGAAAAGACAGGATTTGAGATAAATTTGGGTCACAAGAGTCAAACTGATGCCCAGCTGCAAAGCTTGTGGGCCTAATCCATACTCTGGAGTAGATAGCATCGATTGATCCCTTCGAAGAATTCTGCAGAGTTCTAATCCCCTCTGGAAAACTCTTGTAACCTCTGCCTTACAATTTCCAGGCTGCTAAATTTAGATGTGATGGTTGCCGATGTAGTGCATCTCCCTCAGATAAGAGGAGATGAGGAGTCACAGGCAGAATTATCGGTGTGCACACACTGATACCCATTGCCAGAGAGACCCATGGTCTGTGAGGCCAGTAAGGAAAACCTGTGATGACTGTCAGGCTCAACAATTTCTTTAATCCTAAAATTCCTGGAGGGAAGGTATAGGTCATTTGCCCAACCCAAGGCTTGGTAAAGGCATCTGTCCCCTCCACTAATGGATGAGGGTAGCGTGAGAGGAACCAGTTCCCCTTGTAGCAGGCTGATGAGGCAAAACAGATCCAGTTGAGCGAACCTCCACTCGTGGATGATCCCTTGGAACACTTCAGGGTGAAGGGACCATTCGTTGGGATCCTTGAATTGCCCGGATAGACAATCCGCTTCCAAATTCTGATAGGCTGGAAGATATATGGCCCTCAAATCTGGGAGATATTGCTGGGCCAAAGCCAGGATTGGTTCCACCTCTCCCAGGAGGGACTGGCTGTGCATGTCGCCTTGTCGCTGTATATGGGACTGCTGCCATGTGGTCCAGACAGAGTAGGACTGGCAGACCCTATGTGTGTGACAGTAAAGTATTCAATGTCAATGCTGGTAGGAGTTGCAGAATATGGAAACTAGGCCCTGAGTGGGAAATTCCCACCTGCCCTGAATCCTGAGATGCTCACAGGTGGTGTCCCACCCTGCTGTGCTGGTATCTGTAGCAATAGTGATCCATGGCTACAGCCCTAATAGACTAAGCCATTTAGCAGTTTATCTTTTTTTTTTTTTAATCACCAGAACCCTGGTGCCTCTGGCTAGACAAAATGCTTCCATTGCGTCAGGAAGCCTTGTTGGAAAACTGAGTTTCCAGTGAGCCCAAGGGATCCTCGGAATACAAAAGCCATTGTCCCGAGAGGACTCATGCACTGGGATGCTGACAACACTGGTGCAGCCAACGCCTGTTGGAACCTCTCCCTGACTTTAGGGAGTTTGAGGTGGCAAAGAAACTGAAACTGCCTGAGTACTAAACCAGGCCCCTAGGTAAAGCATATTCCGCATAGGCACCAACTAGTTTTGGCAATGCTTGCCCCCCGACTCAAAACGGTTGGTATGACTGAAGGACCAGGACATGCTGATAGGTATACTGCAGGTCTACTGAAATCCTCCAGTAACCTTGTTGAATGACCTGGATTTATGGTATGGAGAGACTCCATCTTGAGTCTATCCGTATAGATTGATTCAGCCTCTTGAGGTAGTTCTGGAGGCTGCCGATTAAATAACCAATAACGGCCTTGCCATTGGAAATGATTAAGTACAAAATGAATGTGTGAAAAGCGTCTATGTGACCTTGTGTTGGTGTTTTTGGGGTCATCACTTTAGACAATAAAAGGAATATTGATATTCCTGGATGCGCAGCCATTTCTTCTCTTACATGGCCTGAAACCGCCATTCTTCGGTAGTGGTCTTACCGGAACTGGGTCACTTTGAGCCACTTGGCTCCAACTGCCTCCTGGGTAGGCCTGGCGTTAAAAGGGCTTCTGAGTATCTTGGGGAGCCGCATGGGTCTTCTGACGCCCTTGGATGGGCGAAAGCCTCCAAAATCGCAGTACCTGTTTGGTGTTCCTTTGAATGGTTGCCCCCTCTGGCTCTTCGATCCTGGGGCAGAAGATCTGATCTTCCTCCTATAAGCCTGGAGAAGATAGTTTCCAGTATTTTGACAAAACAGCACCTTCCCATCAGAAGGCAGCTTACAGCAATTCAGCTTTGAGGATGGGCCAGCCGCCCAGGATTTGCCCCAGTGCACCTTTGGCTGCGACTGAGCCAAGCATGGCTCTGGATAACCATCGAATGATGTCTATAGCTGCCTCACCTGTAGAGTCCACTGAAAGCCATCTCGTCAAGAGCCTTGATGACTCTTCTCTTTGGCAGCTGGGTTTAATCGCATACTCCAAGTTCTGCGCCCACATACTCACATAGCACTTGCTATGGATGTGAAAGCAATGCGTCTCACAAGGATCTTGTGAAAGGAGGAAGGGCCTACCATCGGAAGTGTCACATTCTTGGTCAGTCTGGCGACTGCCGCATCCACCGTTGGAGGGTAGATAAAGGAGTCGCATCCTTCCCCATTAGTGGAAACAACTTCTGCAACCTATTGGTTGAGGAGGATTTTCTCTCTCCCTTTCTCATTCCTCTCTGAAAACAGGCTTCCTATTTCTGTCCTAAGAGAAAAAAGGTAGCTTACCTGCTTCTTTAGATTCCTCCTATGGAACCCAAAGGCTTGCTCACACTTGCAGCATGATCTGCCATTGCCCTAAAAGGCAATCTGTGCTTAGGTCACCTTTCAGAGGTATTTGAATTTGTCACTTAGAGTAGACCAATGTATATGCAATGCGATTTTCAAAGAGCGATTTGTACACAATGTTGTAAATCGCATGGGTGCGGCCCATTCACTTGGTTGCCCTATGTGCGCAAACAGAAGCCCCTGCTCCTATTTGAGGGCGACCAACTCTGCACAATGTTTTGAAAGGTGCGTTCTCCAATGTGACTTATCACAGCAGAATCGCATGGCATTTGGGGTGCCCTGAAAGAATAACGGTACCTAATGCATATTGTACAGCGATTGTCACACAATTTTAAATCAGATTGTACTGTGTGTAAAAACAGGCTTTCTCCTTCTTTGTAGGAGGTACCGGATCCACCCATTACAGTGCAGCTTTACTGCCATAACAAATGAGGATATTAGCATAAAACAAAGCCTCAACCTTCAGGATCTTCTGTTGAGGAGGAGGCAATATCATCTCCCACTGCCTGAAAGGTTGGCTATAATACCGGGTTTGGGGAACTAGCCTGGGCTGGAGTCACCCCCGAAGTGCCTGGTACCCCTCCAGTTAGAGAGGGTTGAATGGCTTGGTTTAGACCTGGTGTAGTGCCCATACTGTCCATCCACTTCTGTCCCTGGCTGCCTGAGATATCTGGAAAATTCAGCCAGGGGGTTGGGAACTATTTTTCTGAGCAAGGTGACACCTGCTGACTCCCAAACTCCTCTCTGGCAAGCTGCCTGAAGCAGTCGCTGCAAAGTAGCATTCCAGGCATAGGGTCATCTCCACATGACCAACATTCGCCTTTCGGGCGCTGAGCCCTCAGAGGAGAAGCTGTGTGCGTTCTCTTAAGCGTACATTTGCACCCTTTGTACTGGGGTCTGCCAGGACTGGAGGAGGCATCTTCCGCCCTGAAAATCCTGATGATCCAGAGAGGGCCTCTGGACCTCCTTGAGCGGGCGTGAGTGGCCGGGGTTGCAACAGATAAGAAGGCACGCTCATCAGGGCTCAATGCACTCTTTTCTCCCGCGTCTTCTTACTTACCAAAAGTTGGCCCTCTACCTGATAGTGGGGTGGTCTTTGTTATGTGGCAGTAGGCTCATGCTGATGGGAGTTACTGAAAGGTGCATGGGGGACTGCATGTCCACAGAAATAAGGGAAGTGAAAGAGAAAAATATACATATATCTCAGCATTTTTTTTTTTTACAAATAGTAAAAATAATCTGGCAGAACCCCCATCCCCCTAGTAAAAATTGCTCCTTACTCCTCTCTCCCCCATATATCCCCATTACTAGGATAGATAAGACTTACCTCAGAAGGAGATGTTTAAAAGCAAAGGCATTCATTAGCTGCTCCCTGCAATTGGATCACCTGAGACTCAGTCTTCTCTCACCTCTACTCTGATACAATTAGGAAGGCCAACACCCATCCACACAAAAGGACACCTTAAGCTGGCTACACACCATACAATCTTCTGCAGATTTTACCCTTCAGATTTATCAAAACCACACAACATGAGGCCAAACCCTAAAGCCTCAACCTGTATGCAATCAGGCAGGCACCATATGGACCTGGCAACTCTAAAGGAAATCAGACAACAAAAGTTGCAGTGTGTATAGGGCCTTTAAAGACATGAGAACAAGAAAGAAACTGACAGACCTGGAAAAGGGCTTCCATAGGAAAGAAGTCATCATGCAGTCCCAGCTTGCTCAAATCAGACTCCATCGCCGGCAATGCCAAAGGAGGACTGTCGTCTCTGATTAGAGAACACCTCAACCCCAGAAGACCACCAGAAGGGGTTCCCCACCTTGTTGGTGCATTTAGCATGCCTAAGATGTGGGACCTCGAACTGGGAGAGGCTGAACCCAGCCGGAACTTCGACAATAGTCGGCAGGTAAGGGCGTATCCTGAATGAAACTGTCTGTAGGCTGATATTTTTAAGGACAAAAAGGAGAATGGGGGAGCTAGCTCTCAGTCAGAGTTTTATAGAGAGTTATCACGTGTCCTGTGGGCGGATATAGGGGCGGGGCTATATCATAGGTATGCTGCCATGTCTGGCGTCAGGAAAACATTTTGCCACTGACCTGGATCATGTATAAAGCAGGGAGGGTTGGAGTAAAGTTGAAACTCCTGACCAGTTTACTTGTTCCAGGTCAGAAACCAAGTGCTAAAGCCAATTGATCAGCATAACAAGCAGGCAAATTGCATTTTCAGATAATAAGGTCTTCTTTCTACAACAATACTTTTAACCTTCCTAACCCTTTAGATTACAATAAGCTAAGCTTTACCATGCCATAAAATTGGCATCCCAGTGCTTACAGTGACAATATTATGGCTCTGAAAAGAAGTATGATATATGTAAAATGAACAAAGAAGAACTTTGAAACTTCTGCCTGTATTGAGTTAATATTACGTACCACATGTTACATCCAATCGTGGTTGTTTGCATGTGCTCATATACAACGTTATTGAACATACAAGAGCAGCTGTCCATTGGAACACATCCTCCTTTTCCATCAGCTAACAGGTTGCCAGGACAAATACAACCCGACACACATTCAACGCTATACTGTTAGATAAAATAAACAGACATATGGACACAGATGAATTGTTAGTTCAGCAAAGAACTGCTCAAAAAAAAAATGCAGAAGAATATGGAAAAACAAAACTTTGCACTCAAAATAATTCTGAAAACTCAATACAATTCAGTGAAAAGAACGAAACTAGAACCAAAGAAGACCATACAAGTTTTAGAACCCAGTCATGTGGTAAAAATTGGTCAATGATGTGACAAGCATACTCTCCCCTTCTGTGAAGGGCAGGAATGTTCTGACTGCAGCTGTCAGCTTCCTTCCAGGTTTAGACCAAACTGAAGCTCATTCATAGTCACCAATAATTATGGTACACTTTGTGTGGTGCACATTATTTAGCCCACAGGAAACTGTGCCTACTATAAAATGGCAGTTGGATGTGAATCCCCCTACAGGCCAAAAGCTACTAGTCTTAACCTGGCCACAACTGTTTTCCAATAAAAATCTGTAGCTAAAATGTTTTTGGTTCATTTGGGTAGTAACATGTTGTAAATTGCAATGTTTATAATATTATTATTTATTATTATTATTATTATTATTATTATTATTATTATTATTAATAATAATAATATCATAATCATGTGATCTTTTTCTGAGATTAAAGTGATATTAGACCCAAAAAGAAAATGCAATAGATTGCAATTTCCCAATCCCTAGATGTGGTGGCAGCCTGAGAGTCCTTTTTTTTCAACTTTCTTTAACACACTGTACCAAGTTGTCCAGCAAATGTGGATGTTTTAAGGGTTGAAACAAACCATGTGCCCCCCACCCCATTGAAGATTTATTCTCTTCAGTTTGGTCCATCCATTCTGTCATTTAAAGTAGAACTATAGGCAGAACTGTATTTTTGGATAGGGTAAAGGAGGCTTATAATCCCAGTAAGTTTTACTTTTTGCCATCTTTGTCCCATTAGAGATTTACCTTGACTTCTTGTCCCATAGCTAAACAAGAAGTGAGTAGAAATCCCAGTAAACTAAGGCAATCGCTTGGGGAGAGGCTATCAGAACTAGGACCCCATTGGAAGATTTCCCCTCTATTATATTTCTGGGGATAACCCAAAATTTGGGAATTTCTTTCACCTTCAGTGATAATGGTAAACAGGACAAATAGAAAGGGTGAATCTCTATAATGGGGACACAGAGAGCAATACAAACTGACAGGTGTCCTAATCCCTCTCCACTCTACCCCCCCATCCAGAAAAAAAAATAATTTTTAGTTATACTTTAATTTTGATGTGCCTGGGTTTTTAGTACAGTATTTAGTAAAAACAAATGAGTGTGGACAGTAACAAGTTTTGATAAAGGTAGAAACATAAATTATGCATACTGACAGATTTTTACTCATATAAATATATCTAAGAAGGTGATAGACACATCAGAGATATTATCCTATCCTATCCAATGTAAAATGTATATTATACTCACGCAGTCAATATCTAATCTTTGACAGCTTTCTAAACATTCAATCCCAATGGCGCCGGGAGGTTCCAAAGAGCAATTAAAGTAGACCATGGGTGGTTTACAATCTGAAAAGGTAAGAGAGGCACATCAGGACTACTATTGTTTGTATTGATTAGCAAAGGTTTTTTTTTTTTACTATAATTAAATTATAATTTTTTCAGATCTAAAATCAAAGAGGTTACAATGATATGGGCTAAAATAAATCAAAGCACCAGCCAATGCAATAGTGCAATGTACAACACAGCTTTAGAGCCACTGTAGGTAGCTGAATAATTGCAAGTCACTGCCATCAGAAATCAAAAGAACGTGCGGTTTATTCTTAATTTAAAGTGTATCTATACCAAAAACTTTTTTTTAGCTTTGTAGAGTGGAGAAGGAATAAAACTCCTGTCGGGTTTTACTGCCATTGGAAGCTCCAATGTAGACCCGTATACATCCTGTCTGGTTAAAAGTTTGTCCTAAAGCTAGGAAGAAAGGGGGATCTCTCTTATAGCAACACAGACAGAGATAAAAGTTTTTTTTTTTGTTTTCTGTTTTTTCTTTAAGTAGTGGAACTTCTGTCAGCTTTATTGTTGCCTGACTACAAAACCTGACTGCAGTTCTGATCTTCTCATTCCACCAAAGTACAAGATCTGTTTTGGGTTTAGATTAGCTATTTATTCCAAACTGCATACGGCTGTTTCAGGCTATAATTCATTGGAATGAGAAATGCAGATATCTTCTGGTTATATAATAGTTTTCTGTCTGTACAGAACAAAAATATGTGGTACATTATGTGCCAGATACATGTTATAGTGAAAGTAAACTTTAGTCAAAAATAAAACAATGATTAACACAGTCATGTCAGATATTAAAAACTGTGGGCCATATTCACGTACATTGGCGCACATTTTGACCAGCGTAGCCCACCTCCTTTACGTTAGACCGGCGCAACCACCGTATCCTCATAGTATTTGTGCAGAAATTAGCGCCGGTGTAACGCGTTTCATTGAAATGAGCCGTGACCCCATGCAAATGAAGGGCCGGCCAGCTCGCGCATGCGCACATGAAGCAGACCATGGTCAGTACCTCTGTGCGCATGCTCACAACTCGGGAATGGCGCAATCAGTGAAATTGGAAGTGGACCCGGGCAACTTAGTGAACTACGCAGACAGCATAAATAGACGGACACAAACGCACTTCCTTTGCAAAAGTACATCCCTTTGTATCCCTTCCTATAAAGCAAGGTGCTTTTGTTCTGTTGTTTGTTGCGTTGTCACTTGTCTTTGTGATATTTGTTGACTGTTTGATCTAGTGTTTTGTAGAATATATTTGAAAGTATTTTTTGGTGACTGGTTGTGAGACTTTTTGGTTGACAGATTTTGTTGGTTTGTTTTGTTGCTTGATTTTTCCTGCTTGTTTTTGTGAGTCATTTTTGGTGATTGTTTGGAAGAGAGTTGTTGTATGAGTATGACTGAGAGGAAGCAAAAGAGCAATTTTTCTTTGGGGGAAAAACAAATTATTGCCCGGGCCCTTACCCAATATGGCCGTTTCCTTCACGGCCCGGAGAGTGCCAACACCACCCCGGCCAGGAAGAAGGAGATTTTGCAGAACATTACTGACCAGGTAAATGCATTGGGGGGAGACCTGGACACGCGAGGGGATTGTAAAGAAAATCAATGACCTCCGGCGTGTGGTCCGTGGGAAGCTGGCCAAAATGGCAGCCCATGCCAGGGGCACTGGAGGGGGCCCACCATGCCCTGTTAGGCTGACAGTGGAGGAGCGTGCGGTGGCCCACACCTTTAACCACTTGTCCTCTGCCCACCGTCAAATGACGGCGGGCGGAGGACTCCATTGTTCTGACATCACGTCATATGACGTGATGTCGTTTTAAAGCCGCGGGCACGCGCGCACCCGCCGCCCGGCAGCAACGATCGCCGCCGGGCACA
The DNA here is from genome assembly GCA_029574335.1 of Rana kukunoris. NCBI lineage: Eukaryota > Metazoa > Chordata > Amphibia > Anura > Ranidae > Rana > Rana kukunoris. The sequence goes on along the minus strand of CM056059.1, from coordinate 212,159,176 downwards.
CGCGATTGCTCAGTAACTGAGCGGGGACGTGGAGCTCTGTGTGTAAACACAGAGCTCCACGTCCCTGTCAGGGAGAGAGGAGAGCGGTTGTGTCCCTTGTACATAGGGACACAATCGGTCACCTCCCCCAGTCACCCCCCTCCCCCTACAGTTAGAACACTAATAGGACACACATTTAACCCCTTCCCCGCCCCCTAGTGGTTAACCCCTTCACTTCCAGTCACATTTATACAGTAATCAATGCATATTTATAGCATTGTTCCCTGTATAAATGTAAATGGTCCCAAAAATGTCACAAAAGTGTCCGAAGTGTCCGCCATAACGTCGCAGTCCCAATAAAAAAATCGCAGATCGCCGCCATTAATAGTATAAAAAAAAATGCCATAAACTATCCCCTATTTTGTAAACACTATAAATTTTGCGCAAACCAATCGATAAACGCAATTTTTTTTTTTTTTTACCAAAAATATGTAGAAGAATACGTATCGCCCTAAACTGAGGAAAAAAATATTTTTTTTATATATTTTTGGGGTTATTTATTATAGCAAAAAGTAAAAAATATTGAATTTTTTTCAAAATTGACGCTCTATTTTTGTTTATAGCGCAAAAAATAAAAACCGCACAGGTGATCAAATACCACCAAAAGAAAGCTCTATTTGTGGGAAAAAAAGGACACCAATTTTGTTTGGGAGCCACGTCGCACGACCGCGCAATTGTCAGTTAAAGCGACGCAGTGCCGGAAGCTTAAATTTCGTCTGGGCAGGAAGGGGGTGTAGGTGCACAGTAGGCAAGTGGTTAATAGACAACAAGTGGAGAGGCTGCCTGGCTATGACTCCAGTCATGAAGCTGTGATGCCAGGTAAGGTTTTTTTTTCTTCCTATCTGGTGTGTAGCATGTGTGGGGGAGGGGGGGAAAGGAATATGTGGCAAGTGTGTGGATCCTCCAACCTGTGAATGTTTTGTGTCATCCACAGATGTGCAGGAGGGTGCTGGGTCATCTGACCTGACCGCACCATCCCCGGGACAACAGCCTGATGAGGACCCCCCGACAAGGCCGGAGTCCTCGGAGGAGTTGGAGGAGGAGGAGTTTAAGGAGAAGGAGGATGTCATGTCAGCCAGTGGATTGTTGTTTTTGGAGGAGTCTTCCTCTCTGGCTGGCAGCAGCCAGCCCTCCATAAGGCCTAGCCCCTCCCACTCCTCCCCCAACAGGGCTCCCCTCCCAAGGGCCTCCCCTTCTCCCCGGCCACAAACATCAGCTGGAGGCAGGAAGTCGTCCCAGAAGACCAGGGGGGTGGCCGAGGTTCTGCCTGCCAATCTGAGAATGGACCAGGCCCTTCAGACCCACCATCTGGGACAGGTCAGCCAGACTTGTGGGATGGAGGAGAGCCTGTCCTCCATAAAGGATACGCTTGGGGACCTGGACTGCCACTCCCTGGCTCTTACAAACTGCCTAAACGAACTGCAGACTACTACAGCAGATGTTGGGCAGGATGTGAGGGCCCTCACCCAGGCTATCCAGGCCAATACGGCATCACTAAGTGCTGGCCTGACCAGAATTGCCATGGCCTTGGAGGGCAGGCCGCCAGGTGGGCAGAGACCAGGGGCTGCTCCTTCTTCCCCGGATTACCCCCCCCTCCCCATGAGTCTCCCCTGAGGAGCCGTGGCCATGGGCGCCCCAGACGTGGGTCACGCCAGCGGCATTAATTTGGTTTCCCCCTTCTTTTTTTTTCAGGACTTTTTTTTGGGGGGGGTTTTTTTTATTTTTTTGCTGGAATTTTTTTTTTTTTTTTTTGCTGGTCAATTTTTTTTTGTGTTGTGAATGATTTCGGAATGTGGGGGTGACATTCCTGCTGGAAAAGGGGTGTCACCCTCATTTGTGGTGAAGAAGGGTTCCCCAGAACCAGGGGGAAGTGATCCCCAGGTCCGTGTGAATGGTGTATGAATGTACAGTGACATAATTGGAGCCGTGGCGTGGCGTTGCTGCTCACAAGTCCTGCATGGTGGGCTTGTGCTAATCCAATTTGATGAGGTTGTGATGTGTCTGTGCTAGGGACCACAGTGGTGTGCATGCATGCATTCTCATTGTGCCATGATTAATGTGTGTGTTTAATGTGCAAAGATGCCTAATGTGAGCTGTCTCCTGGCTGCTCTTCCCTCAGAAGATGGGGTATCCTGGCTTAGGGGGGGATTGTCTGGTTCAGGGGTCAGGTCATCACGTATGTCAATCTGCAGGCCCTTTCTCACTGCAAAGTTGTGCAGCAGGCAACATGCACCAATGATCTGGCACACAAAGTTTGGGGAATACAACAGGGTACGCCCAGACTTATCCAGGCATTGGAAACGTGACTTCAGGAGGCCAAAGGTGCGCTCCACCACTGCACGTGTTTGGGCGAGGGATTCATTGTATCTTTCCTCTCCTGGGGTTTGGGGGTTCCGGATAGGAGTCATGAGGTCCCAGCGCATATGCAGAGTCCTAAGTCCAATCAAGGAAAAATGTGAAACACACTTGGCTAAGAACTAGGCAAATCACCAGCATAAAGGAATTACAATTAAGAACTCCTGGAGTGAATTATTCTCAATAGTGAAAAATTGATGAGCTGAGCTATACAAAAATACTAATCATTCATGAAAAAGTTATTATCAACACAGGAAAATTGAATGAAAAATAAACAAAATAAATAAAAACAGAAAATCACAATAATTAGAAATCTCTAATAATGATCATAGTGAGATCTAATGAGTCCAGTGATAGTTCTTCATAAGTTGTGATGTGAAGAAAAGAAGAAAAAATGCCAGGTAAATTCCAATAATACTCAGATGAGGAGGAACAGGAAACACCATAAACATATGTGGTAAGATTGCCTGCTTACCGCAAAGAAAGACTGTTTTCCACCAGCCTTATGAAGCACAGGGACATCCGGTCTCCCCACAACCAAACAGCATGAATCCAAATTGACTTGACTGTTACAACCTTCATATGTGCAGCCTTCGTTCTTTTCAACCTTGTTGTTACAGACTTTTAGACATATGTACCAGAAAGGAGGAGACCGATCTTCCATACACAGTGAGCCCACACTGCAGGCCCAATCCCTGCATCTTTTAATGCAGGGATTGGGCCTGCATCTCATCCTTCCAACGTCTCTGGGTGTCATGGGCCATTCTGTTACACTCCTCATCTGAGTATTATTGGAATTTACCTGGCATTTTTTCTTCTTTTTTTCACATCACAACTTACTGTATGAAGAACTATCACTGGATCTCACTATGATCATTATTAGAGATTTCTAATTATTGTGATTTTCTGTTTTTATTTATTTTGTTTATTTTTCATTCAATTTTCCTGTGTTGATAATAACTTTTTCACGAATGATTAGTATTTTTGTATAGCTCAGCTCATCAATTTTTCACTATTGAGAATAATTCACTCCAGGAGTTCTTAATTGTAATTCCTTTATGCTGGTGATTTGCCTAGTTCTTAGCCAAGTGTGTTTCACATTTTTCCTTGATTGGACTTAGAAGTTTGTTTTCACATTGTTGTATCATTGCAATTTTTATACAATAATTTTAGCGCTGCATTCCTTTTTATTTTTTATGTCTTTTTGATTGTTGTACACAATTTTTGTGCCAGCTGCTTATTTTCAACCTTATCATTGGTAACCAATTCTGATTAGCGCAGCGCCAGCCCCTTGTGTTTTTTTTCCATATGCAGAGTCACCTGTAAGGGAAAAGACAGGAGGAGGTTAGTCATGCATGTTCCCCTTGTGATGTGTGCATCATGGGGGGGGGGGGACAGTCATGCCTGCCACCCATGTCACTCACCAACCAGCCAGGTGTCCCCATACACGTTCTGTTCGAATTCCATGGGGATGGGGCTCTGATTGTATATGTAGCTGTCATCCGGGGTGGATCCGGGGTGTTTGGCAAGGACGTGCCATATGAGGCCTTGGGCATCGACTATCACCTGTATGTTAATGGAATGCCAATGCTTCCGATTGCGGTATATGTGCTTTGTCTCATGGGGGGGGCTGGAGTGCCACATGTGTGCAATCAATGACCCCCACGGTGCGTGGGAATCTGGCAATTCTGTAGAAATCTGTCATTGCCTTCAGCCGCAGGTCTTCAGTGGTTGGTTTGATGATTTGGTTGGCCATGCGTCTGAGGATTGCAGGGATAACCTGGTGCACACATCTGCTCATGGAGGATTGTGACATCCCAGCCACCACTCCACTTGTTCTTTGAAAAGAGCCACTGGCAAGGAAATGGAGTGTTGCCAGGACCTTGACCAGTGGATACACTGCATGTGAGCGGTGTGTTCGGCTGGTGATGTCATCCTGCATGGTTATGGTTAATTCCATGATGGCATGAGGGGTAAATCTGAAGATGCGATACACCTCAGAATCACTCATGCCAAAGAGGTCTATGTGTGTGCGGTATATTCTCTCCCGTGCCCTCCTCGGTGCCCTCCTCCTTCTTTGCTCATCTAAAGTCATTAGTATAGCTATGAGCAAGGATGCCCCTGGCATGTTGGCATAAAGTTTGTTGTCCAGCAAGTGTGACTGCTCAGCTCCTCACTAACAGTGTTGCTTTAGCTGACATGTAGACGGATTGTCTAATTTTATTCCACCTTTTATATGGTCTAATTTTAGACAGGACGTGCAGCTGTTGCGCACAGCGCATAGCCTGCGCTGCACCAACGTTCTTTTGTGGATCCCCGTAACTCCCTCATTTGCATATTTGAATAGCAAATCATTGGTGTGTCTAGCGCAGTTTTTTGCGGACGGATACGCCGGTCTATCGAAATTACGCCGGTCCAAAAAAAGTAGATTTCCTTGCGTTTCTCGTTTTGGGGATGCGGCGCATTGAAACGCATGCGCAAATTTAGACTTATGCCGCGCATCTCCTGTAACGCCGGCGTAATGGCTCTGTGAATCTGGCCCTGTATATTTAAACTGGAGCTAGGATTCCAATAGATTTGCATCTGCTTACTAGTTGTCACTAGAAACATTCAATAGAGGGTTTGTAAGAGAATCTAAGGCCGTGTACACACGATCGATTAACTAGAGGACAATGGTCTGATGGACCGTTTTCATCGGTCAAAACCGATCGTGTGTAGGCCCCATCGGTTAACTAACCTTCGGTTAAAAAAAGACAACTTGCTTTAAAATTTAACCGATGGACGCCTAACCGATAGGTCAAAACCGATCGTTAGTATGCACGACCATCGGTTAAAAATCCACGCATGCTCAGAATCAAGTCGACGCATGCTTGGAAGCATTGAACTTCATTTTTTTCAGCACGTCGTTGTGTTTTACGTCACCGCGTTCTAACATGATCGTTTTTTTAACCGATGGTGTGTAGGCACATCAGACCATCAGTCAGCTTCATTGGTTAACCGATGAGAGCGGTCCGAAGGACCGTTCTCATCGGATGGACTGATCGTGTGTACAAGGCTTTAGGCACCTTGCATATCAGATTAGATCATAAATTAAAGGTCTGGACACTTAGTAAAATAAATAAGAAGAGGGCCCCTGGCTAGTGTTTAGACTAGAGACTCATATTTTAAATGAGCTCAGACTTATTTTATTTTTTTCCAGGATAGAGAAAAGAGATAAGGCTTATTCACAAATGAAACTTATTGTATTACAGTATATACTGCACAATCAATCATATAACTTTATATTTAAGTAATTTATATGCATAATTAAGCAAAGAGTTGTACATATATTGGTTTATGTATTTAAAAAAAAAAATCTTCATAATATATATTAATAATGTATTAGTTTAGATATTCATAAACCATTAATATACATTGTAGCAGAGCATCCCAGAGAGAGCCTGGGAAAGTCCTCTTCTGGCTTTATACATCTCCCAGGCTTCTCTTTTAAGCCCCATACACACTAACAGTTTTCCTGACGGTATTCTCTTCAGGTTTACCAAAACCATGTAGTACAAGGGCCTGCCTAAAACTCTTGAGGTTTGACCTCATATTAGATGGTTTTGGTAAACCTGAAGAGAAAACCGTCAGGAAAACTGATAGTGTGTATGGGGCTTTACACGTTTAGGGATCTCTGATCCAGGATCCAGTTCAGGCGTTGGTCCTCTCTCCCAGGTCAATTTAACCTCACCTGAGCTCTGCCTGGAAAACACAGTCGATGCTTGTCTGTGAGAGCAAGGAGATTGGTGAATACTTTTGGAGCAGTTGATGTGGAAGCTGACAAGCTTTAGGCTTGTTTAGTCTTTTTTTTTTTTTTATCAATCTTTTTTATTAGTTTTAAAGAAAAGGTTATACATAGAAAATAAATTCCAGTTTCTCGACAAGAATGGGTAACTAACAATTGGGCGACGCAGCGCCGTCTCATTGTGCATGAATGTTGGATACAAAATGAGGTTAAATACATATAGATTCAAAAACAGAAAACAGTGCTACTAAACAGTTGGTCATACAAGCGATTCATATAGTGAAAGCCCTTAAAAGGGTAAAGCTAGGATATGATTCCGCCGCAGCCGACGGATTTACATAAACATGGCTGCATTTTCCCAACGGGACCAGGCTTGTTCAGTCTTGTAGTGAGGGCCTGTATATATCGTATAGTTAGAGTCAAGATGTGGCTAGGTTTTGTTTTAACTATTTTTTGTCCTGTTTGTTTTTCTGCACACTGTACAGCACCTGTAAATAGACTTTGTAGTAAGCACCAATAAACACTCCACTGTTTTTCACTTATCCTATGGACTTGGTATCTGTGCCTGCTCATCCCAGGGAGCTTTTGTATCCCCTACCTATCCAGGTTACAACATATATTATTATGATAAGGGTTACAAATATGGAATCCTATGAAAAGTTCAAGAGTATAGAAATGATCTATCCAACCGTGCAGGCAGCGTGCTGGAGATGTTCCTTTGCTCCAGTGGCTGCTGAACATATATTTTGGAGTTGACCTCAGATTGCCCAATTTTGGTCTGAGGTTATCTCCTGTATATTGGTAGTTCAGATGATTCCTGTCCCAGTGACAGTTAGGGTTTGTCTCCTGGGAGGTGGTCCCGTCCAGGCTCATAGAACTCTACTCAGCATCCTTTTATTCTATGTGAGGAAGGCCATTTTGTTGCGGTGCCGCAAACTGGGGGCACCTGATCTGTGCTTCTGAAAGGGACTGGTTACATTTTATGATGCCATATTATATGCTAATCGTATATCAAGGTAAAGTGTATTAAAACATTTTGCTTGTCTTGCAAAACACTCTCAAACCAAGTTACTCTCAAACCAAGGTTTTACTGTAGTCATAATAATATTGCTAAATGTATATTATCAATTCCTATGGAGGGAAAAAAAAGCCAATCATTTATTCCTGGTAATCAATGACCCAAAATATCATGTGTACATTGGCAATGATATACATCGCTTTGCTATACACATGTATCTGGTAAATTACACATTGTGGTCCAGATTAACCCTCCTCTTATGTTAGCTTTCTGTTACTATCCATGATGTTAACGGGTCGGTTTTGACCCGTGTCTTAAATCAGCCATAAAATACCCTCTGAACAATTATTTATCATCCAATTTGTTTCTTACCTTTTGGTTACCTTGTTAGGCTTCTTTATCCTTGAAAAAATTGGTTTTAATATTTTTGGTGTGACCCCTTAGACCTTTCCTTTGATAGCATACCTCTAATTTTCAAATTTGAAAAATGGTAAAATAAAGTCAGCAACTCTGAAATGTATTGGTCTTATGTTTCTTTACTTTATTTAGAGAAGCAGACAAGCAGGCAAAGAGATAGGCCCCTCCCTAACTACAGCTCACAGGGTTGAGAGGTGATTGGCTGTCTGTGTTACTAAGCAGAGAGAGTGTTTGGGATTTCTGTTTTGGCACTTATTAGTGTCCTATAATCCTATATTATAACTGGGTCAGAATTGACCCTAACACCATAAACGTCTTAATTTTCACCACAGTATTTTATAATTTAGTTAAAATTATTACTTTTCTATTACATTGTTTAAATAGAGGTTCCTGACAAAGTAAAAAAATCTTGATGCAATAAACAAATTTATGTGATACTTATAGACATTCAAAACCTGAAAACGGGTCGTTTTCTGACCCCAACACAAGAGGAGGGTTAAAATAAAACCCATGCAGTTTCATAAATGAACATGAAGCCCTCAAATTATTTTAGTTACTGCCATATGCAGTAACCATATTAGTGCCACAGGAGGTCATTATTTATCCAGTTGCTAATAATTTTTTTGTTACCCAACCAGGTTTAAATAGGCCAAAAATTTAAGAATCCTGGTACCATGGTAAATATAAGTTTTCATGGAGTTCAAAAATATATTTGCTAAAAGATTCCTGTGATTGTGGTCTAACAGACATACACATTGCCAGGATTTAGTCTGATCCAGACGCACCTCTTATTTAGATCAAGCATTACTGTCTTTCCCTAGCTTGTTATGATTCTCTAGTGGAAACCATTAAGAATTTCAAGAAAGGGAACGTTGTAGGACAGTTCTTATGATAATCCTATACTTGGTATTCTTGAACCAAATAGTCAATGTGTTTATATGCTGATTTTATGCAGCTTAAAAAAAAAACGTGTATATATGTACGGCTAACCCGTGCCATATATGGATCAATGCTTGATATAAAAATACAAGGCGCTAAGTACTTTACCACACTAGATTATGCTCAATGATGTTGGACCATTCAGGTAAATCCGGAAGACCCATACAAACTGGCATTTAAATGTGGTAAAGAATAGTAAAACTGGAACAGAATGCTATTTGGTTATATACATTTAGGTTATGAAACTGATTTGTGCTTGTTATTTTACATTAGGCTATGCCTGATGCAGCTGAGAGAGGAAATGTAACACATATTGATGATATTTTGTTGAATAGCATAACGTTTGAAAAGCATATCTTAACCAGTTGAGAGAGGCAGGTGTTAAAATTTCATTGCAGAAAGACCAATGCTCCAAGGTTCATCTCCTAAGAAGTCATGATGCAAGACGTTCCAGGATTTGTATTACCAGAAAGAAAGATTTGTTGCAGAAGTCCCTTGTGTGCCTGGATCCAAGAATATCCATTGAAAGGAGGGATATTATATGCCATTTTCAGCTTGGGATACAGGAATGGATGCACTAAAGAGCTTCTTCAATCTTAAGTTTACCAACATTGTTTTTTTTTATTACACTTAAAATTGAAACATAACTGTTGCAATTTTAAGTGTAATAAAATTTTGTTTCCATAAAGACTTGAATCCATCAAGAAAAATCGGAAAAAGTAAGACAAGAACATTTCTTTAACATATAGATGACAAGAGAAACGTCCTTCAAGTCTAAGGAAAAATAATAATATGGCCATATCTTTTAACAAATATGATATTTCTTCAGACCAATTTCCCTAATATGTCCAAGGTTGTTCACCTGAATACTAGAGTTCAGGGTGGATTTGGGGTGGATTTGTCAGAACTATTAGGGTTAAAATAATATAGAAGGCCTTTGCAGAAGCCATCTTGTTTAAAAACAAAATTCTAACTTAAGTTCATTGTTTTTGAAATTAAGAAATCTTCAAATGGGGGTTTGTAAGAGAATATTAGGCTTCTTACATATCAGCTTAGATCATAAATTAAAGTTCTGGACACTTAGTAAAATAAATAAGAAGAAGGCCCATGGCTAGTGTTTAGACTAGAGACCCATATTTCAAATGAGCTCACATACCTATTTTTTTCCAGGAATGAGAAAAAAGATAGGGCTTATTAACAAATGAAACATATTGTACTAAATACTGCATAAGCAATCATATAATACCCAAAATTAGATGTAATTTTATGCATAATTAAGAAAATAATGTTACATATATTGGTGTCTGTATTTTAATAATAATGTTTACTTCATATATTCATAATGTATTGTTTAGATATTCATAAACCATTAATACATATGTAGTGATACCCCCTCAGGATCCACTGATTAATTTGGGATCGGCGTATTAAGTTACCCCTGTGTGTTGTCTAGGGGTGATTTCAGTGAGCAGAGCAATAAGAGAATGTCCAAACATGCTGCTAAAGTTTTCTGAATGCTTTATAAACTGGTCCAATACGACCAACATCAACATGAGGTAGAGAGAAAAGGTTGATGAAAGGAGAGAACGTTGCGGTATCAGGCTTGGATGAAAAAAGAAAGCAATCCTGCTTTCTGTAGTAGAATCGTTTGTCCCCACTCTAGCCAGAGTGGGTAGAGTGCCCCCGGACAGACTTCTGCCACAATCCTGGCAGCCAGAACGTCACTTAAGGTTGCTGGGAAGAACAAGTCTCTCCCACTGACTTGGCTCTAGTTGAATTTAGTGTTTCAACATGAAGACCTCTGCCACAGGCCCAATGTTGAACTGTAGAGCGAATTCTCCCAGAAAGTTCTCTTTTCAGTAGGGGTCACCAGCTGACAGTCTATGGTTATTTGTCAGTTCCTGGCAACCAGATCCCTGATGGTTCATTCAAGCCCTTTTGGATCACCTGCCTCCTGGGTTCTGCTCAAGCCGATCCCCCACCGAACAGCACACAGCTTAGGATCTCTTCAGTAAAAGGGAAACCCCAGCAAGTCGTTAGGGCCCCTTTCAGCATCAGCAGGGAACTCCGCATAGCATGCGACCCTGGCCTGGTAGGCCATATCGCCGGGGACGGTTGGCTGCGCACACCCTGAAAGTGGGTGCCCCGCCTGGAACCCGGGAACCCGCAAAGAACCCCAAAAAATGGCGCCTGCCACAGATATACCCCCCAGCATGCTCCGCGAGGGAAAACTCCTCCAATTGGCTGCTGGGAAAAAGTTGCTCTGCCTTAATCCCTCTGGCGCCACCTGCCACTCAGAGATGGAACTACATCTCTGGAGCGCAGAATGACCCACAGGATAATTGAGGGCTGACAGCAGCCCAATTTAGCAAAATTAGGAGTGGGAGCAACATAGCTCTCCCACTAACTTTAGCGTAGCGCCTTTTCTGAAAGAAAGGGGGAGCTACACATATATATTATTATGATAAGGGTTACACATATGGAATCTTTTGAAAAGTTTAAGACTATAGAAATTATACTGTATTTTGAATAACCGGGAGGTTTTTCTGGTGCCATGACTTAGCTTTCAAGGTATGCAAAAAGTTAAGTCAATGACCTTATTCAAACAGTCTCCCAACCATATATCTGAGTATTGGCCAAGATGGCTAGAGAGAATGACAGAATTTAAATAGCTTCAGATAATTTATGGTTTTCTTTTTTCTGCCTAAAGTTAAAAGTTACATGAAGATTGATCTTGAAAAAACTAAAATCATTTTCAATACATTTCTTATCCTATACTGCCCCTGCTGGAAACTATGTGTAGGGAAGTACAATTTTCTGATTATCAAATTATCCAGGAAAGGATGTGTGTTTTGATGTCTCTTGTGATGGGGAAAGGCAGTTCCACATTCTAGAGGAATATAGAGGGTTACACACAGCTGGAAGGGGGGACTGATAAATTTTTTGAGACAGAAAGAATCTTGGAAGGCGAAAGGATGTTGAGATCTTGATTTCGGAAAAATGTAGGAATGTTGGAGAAGTCCTTTGGACATCCAGTTGATACTTCTCAAAACAAAATTCCTTAAGCCATGGTAAAGTAATGTTTTTATTTTACCTTTTGGGTAATTGAAGTTGTTTGAGCATATGCTTAACTAAACTAATGAATGTTGGAAGTGTCAGTTTTGGGAGTGAGTTGCAGTATGAGTTCTTCTTCCTTTTAAACAAAGAGATAAATATCTTGTTATATACCAACAAAACTGATTCCAAAGTATTATGATTGGCTTAGTTATAGTATGTGTTGAACCATAGCTTCATTCTAAATATTATTTATATACATATATGTTTTATTTTAAAAAAAAATATTCTTGTTTAAATTACCAAGTTCGTATGTGGTTAACAAAATTTTCCATATAATGTAAAATAGGTGTAAGCTTTAAGGTCTGTTTGTTTTGAGAAGAATTACAAGTATGAAAGTCAACACCTAGCCTGTTTACATAAGTTCGTAGAGCCAATAACTAGAGTGCCAATGTTGCTTACCCCTGGCCTAGACTTTCATGCATATGAACAGCACTGAAGGGAGCCTAGACTTGTCATTTATGTATGTATTCTGAAAATGCCTCTAACAGATTTTTTTTTTTTCAAAAAATATTTATTGAAATTTTCCAAAAAGAGGGGTTACATGTACAGTAAATCAAACGGGGAGAGGAACAATAAGAGAAGGATAAAGAAAACAGAGTTGTACCGAGGATCATCACCCGCAACATACTTTACAAAGAGAATACAGCAAATATGCGCCTCTTGACGATGAACATTGAAGGGTATTGAGTCACCCTTCTAAAATGGGGGGGTTTTGAGTAATGACCCCTTGGTGGAGAGGGATGGAAGAGTGCGGATGGATCCTTACAGAAATGGGGGGGTCTTCTAGAGCAGGGAGATCCATTCGATATGTAATGAACACGTAACGGTCAACTGGCAATATGGGGGGTATAGAGAAACTTGGGGGGGTATAGAGAAACTTGGGGGGGAAGGGAGGGGGGATGCACCAAGAGAGTGAGTTCCATCTTGTACACAAAGAGGGGTGGTGAGGTGGCGGCAGACGTACAAAGTCAAGTCTGGGTGGTAGAGGGGGTATCTAGGGGGACAACTTCTGCTGGGGTTGGTGGAGGGGCGGATTTGGAGAATGAGAAAGAGTGATGCTCGAAGGTTTCCAAGTCCTGTTGGGACAAGTTCACTTGCATGAAGGGTTGCCAGATGGAAAGAAAACGCTCCTTAGCAGTGTCCTTACGGAAGTCCGTGGTGGCTCTTTCCTTGTAGAGGAGGAGAAGGATGTCCCGTTTGATTTGGGAAGTAGAGGGGGGACGCAAGGAGGTCCAATTTCTCAAATGCTCGTGCGACGAGTAGGCATAGCAGAGGTCAATCTTTGGAGGCATATGGAGGGATATTAGAGGTGGGGGTGGGTGGATCATTCCACTGCGAACGTTGGAGCAACAGAGGGTCCCAATAGCCGAAGATGAGGAGGAATGGGTCTTTGGGTAGCTTAAGTAAGGTGATTTCAAATATGTAGGCCAGCACTCTGTCCCAAAACGTTGAAATGAAAGAGCAGGCCCAGAAACGGTGGGTCAGGGAGGGTCTGGGGTGCGGGAAATGAGCGGAAGGCCATCTGGGCCAGGACTTTTACCAACCTTCATTTGTTTCACGCCTACTGCTAGTTCCTCCATGGAGAGAGGCGATTCTAAGGCCTCGGCCTGTTGGGTGGTGATGGGCTTGGGACAATATTCCACTAGGAACTCCCGTATTCGGGAGGCTCGCTCAGACGCTTCGGTGTTCTCTGGGTCTGGTTGGGGCAAGTTGTAAAGCTTTGAGTAAAAACTCTCAACGTAGCCTGCTATGTCCTCATTTTTGGAAAGGAGTGCACCATGCTTGTCTCGAATTTGGTGGATCCTAGAGGAAAGACGGGCTTTCTGAACCGTGCGAGCTAACATTCTGCCGCTTTTATTACTATGTTCGTAGAACACTTTTTGCTGGAGGATGTATCTCCTCCTTGTTCCCAGTTCCTCCAAGAGCGCAGATCTAGCGTCAAGCAGGTCTTGCAAAACCGCTTGCGAAGTTGATTGCTTGTGCGTTATTTCAAGCCTATTAATGGTCCTCATGAGAGACCGAACGTTTTCCTTGGGCAGTATTTCTATATAGGGGCCCACTTATTTCAAAAGTATGGGGAGGTCGCCACTTCAAGGGGTGGGTAGACGCCATCAACATGGTGTGGCAATGGAGCGTAAGAAGGGGGCAATACGGTGCATGGTGGGGGGGGGGGAGGGGCAGGGGGGAGGCAAGGGGGGAACCTGAAGCAAAGGTAATAACAACAGTAATAAGAAAGAACACAAACAATTGCGAGTACTTCGCTTTTTTCCACACTGTACGAGCCAGCCCCCATGTCACGACCACACCGAATTGAGGCCCGAGAGCCCGGCACCAAAGCAAGCGGTGTGTGATCAGAGACCGTGTAATGGAGGAGATGAAAGATGACGGCGTACAATGAGCCCAGGGGGTGCAATGCTCCGGACAATGAAATATCATGGTAAACATACTATAGCAACCCGGGGGGGGGGGGGCGAGCATGACAGAGTAACAAAAATAAAACAGTCGGGCATATGCAGCAGAAAAAGCAAAAGAACAGCTGAAATGGCTAACTTTACCACCGAGGAGTCCCACGATCCTGCCTGGGGACGGAAGCCACCGCTGCTCACATTGTGTGGTCTGCTAGTAGCCAGGATAAACGGACAAATTCCTGCTTACCTGCCAATGACAGACTAATAAGCTTCTTGAAAGGAAATACTGCAGACCTTGCTTATGTCCATCCTGCTAATAGCAGAGATTTGTGGGCTTCAGAGCCATAATGAAAAACCACCAGGTCTTTTGGAGCAGGGAACATGCTTCTTTTAAGGTAAAAACAAACAAGGTCCTAGGAGGAGGACAAAAAAAGGACGCAAAGCTTTATGGGAGTTACCTCCTATGAGGTATGAGAGGTATGAGAGGCGGGATTAACCCACACGTAGGCTGCCATGGAGTCTGTCAGGAAATAGCTTAATGTAAATAACTTTTGGTGTGATTAAGCAAATGAGCTGAAATTTTCAGAAAATGTTGGCCCGGACAGAGTCTTCTATTGTGTGAAGTTTAAGGTCTTTTTCATATGTTAAGCTTCCAAAAAAACAAGCTTAATGTGCCTAGTTTGCCTTGTGGAACACCAAATCACTTGAAACTTCTTGGATATGTTTGGAAGGTCGAGATCTTGGGGTATGCAAAGTTTCAGGGCAATTGATTGAGGTTCAGGCACTTTTTTGCTCGTTAAGCTACATTAAGCCAATTTCAGTATTGTAAAATATAGCTTAATGTGAATAACTTTTGGTGTGATTAACCAAATGTGAAGTTTGGGGGAGATTGGTCAACATTTGAGGTCTTTTATGTACGTTAAGCCACATTAAGCTCCCCAAAAAACAAGCTTAATGTCCCTAGTTTGCCTTCTGGGACACCAAATCACTTGAAACTTCTTGAATAGATTTGGGAAGTTGAGAACTTAGGCTGTGCAATGTTTCAAAAAAATTGATTGAGGTTAAGGCACATTATGGTACGTTAAGCTCTTTACATTAAGGGCCAGATTCATGAAAGGTTACGCTGGCGGATCGAGTGATCCGCCAGCGTAACAGTGGCTTTGAGCCGGCGTTTCTGTTTTCTGTAACCAGAAAACAAGAAACGCCGGGTTGAAGTTCCGATGCGATGAGCGTAACTGAGTTTCGCCATCGCATCGTTACTTCAACTTAAAAATGGCGCCGGGGGCGTTCCCGCCGATTTACGCTCAAAAAATATGTTAATGAGCGGAAATCGGCAATTCACGATCGAAATCCGGCGCGACGCAGTGACGTTACGACGTTTCCGGACGGGATACGCGGCGCATAGATATACCTACATGGGGTTGGAGTATCCTATGTTAGGTATAGGCGTCGTCATCGCGTCGGGAAAAAAAAAAAAAACTTCGCTTGCGTAAAACGGTCATGAATGGGAATGTGACGTCATTGACGTTCATTCACAGATTTTGGAGCATGCGCACGGGGATGTTTTGACACTCGACGCATGCGCAGTACGTCGGCGGCGGGATCGCGCGTAGTTAGCATACTACACGCCCCGTACCCGCGACATTTGAATTCCGCCGGCTCATTTGCGATGCGCTGCCGCAACTTTAGGAGCAAGTGCTTCGTGAATGACAGCACTTGCTCCTAAAAATTCGGCAGCGCAACGCAAATCAGAAGCGTTACTCCAGAGCAAAGATGCTCTGGAATACGTGAATCTGGCCCTAAGTGTTTTAGCACTGTAAAATATAGCTTAATGTGAATAACTTTTTGTGTGATTAACCAAATGAGCTGAAATTTTCAGAATATGTTGCCATGGATAGAGTCTTCTATTGTGTAAAGTTTGGGGGACATTGGTTAACATTTAAGGTATTTTTTGTACATTAAGCCACATTAAGCTCCCCAAAAAACAAGCTTAATGTCCCCAGTTTGCCTTGTGGAACACCAAATCGCTTTAAGCGTATTGTATATGTTTGGAAGGTCGATATCTTGGGGCGTGCAAAGTTTCAGGGAAATTGATTGAGGTTTAGGCACTTTTTTGCTTGTTAGGCTACATTAAGCCATTTTCACATTAAATGTTTTAGTATGTCCCGTCTTTTACGCTACTCCGGCGCAGCGCGGAGAGGGAAGCATGGAATTCACAAAGCAAATGCTCCCAACCTTGCGCCGGCGTAACGTAAATTCGTCGGCGTAAGCCGGCCTAAGTCAAAGTGGGCAGGAAGTGGGCGTGATACATGTAAATGAAGCGTGACCCCATGCAAATGATGGGCCGAGCTTCAGACAAGTACTTAAAATGAACTGCGCATGCGTTGTAGCTTGGACGCATCCCAGTGTGCCGTACCTTGGACGCATCCCAGTGCGCATGCTCACAATCACGTTGAAACAACTGCCTAAGATACGTCGAATCACTGCCTACGACGTGAACTAAGCCCCTTTTGCCTAAGGCAATGCAGCAATAATAACAGATAAGTGCAGTTGCATGCTGAGAGATGACTGAGGTCAGAGATCTGAGGCTCATCTCAGTGGATATTACTACCTGGACCTGTGGCAGTGTGATAGGCAACCGGCGTTGTGGGTAGGTCACTTTGGTAGATAGAGACTGCTTCACAGTGAGCTCTGAGGAGAACCTGACAGGTCACTTTGGGTCCCCTCAGGGAGGGATGTGAGTAGGGGGAGAAAACAAGTGAAAAAGCATTACTGCCAGATCAGTTCGTGATGAGCCGGGTGGAGTCCAATTCAGAGGCCCTGAATCTCTTTGGGGAATCCTTGAGGGTGCTCCGGAAGGGCTTTAGAGGGTGTTTGGTGGTGCGGGTTTGCAAAACGCGATCGTAGGAACGCTTCTGCGTTAGCAGGATCATGGAAGGTCAGTTGGTCGCCATTTGGAGCTTTGAGGCGGAGAATTGCCGGGAAGGCTAAGGAAAATTTTATTTGCTGTTTAAAAAGTTCTGTGCATACCTGTTGAAAGGCTTTTCACTTTTTTGACACTTTGATGGGGTAGTCAGCAAAAATTAAAACTTTAACGCCATCAATTTGAAGTTGACGGGATTGCAGGAATGATTGCAGGATAATGGACTTGTCTGCATAGCTGAAGTATTTGGCAATGATTGGACGAGGTGGTTTTCTCTCTGAGTTGAAAGCCCCCATACGGTGAGCTCTTTCCACTGTGCATAGGCCCGAAAGGCCTAAGGCTTCTGGGACGCGCCGGGTACAGAAGTCCGATAGGGCTGATGCCTGTAGTGTCTCCGGTACTCCCAGGAAGCGCAGGTTACTTCTCCTGGCCCTATTTTCCAAATCATCTAGCTTCTGCAAGATGTACTGGTTCGTTTTGTCCTGGGCATGCTCTGTGGCCTGGGCTTGGAAAAGCTCCTCTTCTGCATTGGAGAGGCAATGTTCAAGCTCATTTAGCCTCGTGCCATGCTCCCCTAACTGGGCCTTAATTTGTGCCATCCCGGCATTCACGGCCTTCTCCACTGATGCCGGAATCATGGGTGATAGCAATGCAGCAACAGCCTGGGCTATCCGATCAGTGGAGTCATCTCCTATCGGTTGAGGTGGGGATGTGTGTGGAGGAGGGGGGGAGAGGTTTCACCACTTACCTCCATGTCCGGCCCCGGCGCGGATAAATGCAGCGTGGCGTAGGCCGAGACCGGGGCCTCAATTTGTGGTTGCGCCGTCGGCGAGTGAGCCCTCTGGGCCGTGAGCGTCCGGGCGCCGGATTTTTCCACAAAACGGTCCATGGGTGCTGTGTAGAGTGCCCAGAGGCGGAGGGAGGCTCGGATGGCTTCTCAGGCCAGTTTTATAAGCCGATTTTAGGTCGTGCTGCGGGAGCTGATGAGGAGGTCAGCTACTCCATGTGGTGCCGGAAGCGGAAGTAACAGATTTATTTTAACATTTACAGCTGATCTCCAGGAATTACATTTTTTAAACTTAGATTGGGCCAGTCTGGGTTCATCTAATCCTTCATAGCTCAAATCTGGAGGATGCAGAACACCTCTGTAGTAGCCTGTGCTACATAAACTCAGTGTTGGTGTCTTATGAGTGTTGCTTGAGCAATTTGCCTTCTGCATACTTAAAGGGTTTGTAAAGGATTTTTTTTTATCTTAATAGCTTCCTTTACATTAATGCAGTGCTGTTTTCATGTCCTTGTTGTTCATTTTTGCTCTCAAGTTGCTGTAATTCTTCTCCGATCTCCACACTTCCTGGTTGTCTGTTTCCTGATGACCACAGCGCTGGGAGGTTTCTCTCTGTGGTCACTAACTTCAAGGATGTGTGATTACTGTGTGTCTGTTTCTAGTTTCGTTTTCCAAACCATCACTGTTCTATGGCTCTGTATACTCTGTACAGCAGAGAAGCAGGAAACAACATACAAAAACGAAACTAGAAACTATAGGTACATTATATGATTGATTTTTATCTATTTTTAATAGTTTTTAAAAGGAATCAGTTAACTATTATGTCTCTATACCCTGTAAACAGTCATTTCAGCAAAAACTTTTTTTTTATTTACAACTCCTTTAACATAGGGGCCATTCTGAAAAACAAATCTGTGAATACAATGCATTTTCTCATTTGACAAGATGAGAAGAAACACAGCCTTCAGGTCAATCTTTGCCTGTACTGCGGAGGAGCCATCCACTTTCTAGTAAAATTGCCCTG
This sequence comes from Rana kukunoris, assembly GCA_029574335.1. Lineage (NCBI taxonomy): Eukaryota > Metazoa > Chordata > Amphibia > Anura > Ranidae > Rana > Rana kukunoris. The sequence goes on along the minus strand of CM056059.1, from coordinate 212,140,368 downwards.
TGAGGCCCAGTATGTCTCGTCAACCGCATACAGTAAATTGTCTGGTGGCTAGTCCTTTCTCAGCTCATTGTAAACGGTGCTTCTGCTGCCGTATTGTGTTCCATGCTGAAACGTATACAGCGACCGCGCAATGACGTCATCACCCGGTGCCGCGTTCGTTCCAGCCTAAAACGCGGAAGTGCAGAGTGTAATCACGCTCTATTCGGCACACATGCCTCTCCACTATAAACAGAACAGCGTGTAAGATATTGTCAGCCGTAGCTGGCCACGCTACAAAACTACTGGTACTAAGCTGGACATCATGGCACACTGGATCCCTACCACCATTTAGCTCATGCCTTAACTGGACCCACGGTCTTATGCTGCCATTCCTGCGGAAACCCCAAAAATATCTTCCTTCAGGAGACCCTGCACTACAGAATCCCTTGCTGCTAAGATACTACAACACTCAAGCCCCATACACACTATCAGTTTTCCTGACGGTTTTCTCTTCAGGTTTACCAAAACCATCTAATATGAGGTCAAACCTCAAGCGTTTCAATTTGTATGCAATCAGGCAGGCCCTTCCACTACATGGTTTTGGTAAACCTGAAGAGAAAACCGTCAGGAAAACTGATAGTGTTTGGGGCTTCATCCTCTGCAAATGGATAAGTAGCAATTAAGTCATTTATACTGCTCTAGAATTACCAGCTTCACATATTGCTTTTACCAAGGACTGTATTTAAATCTAGCTTACTTAATACTAACCTAATGCTTGGGATTACTTAGTGTATCTTCAGTTGTCCGCTGAAGGGACATACACTCTCAATTCAGCTGAGCTATACTTGCCCCTCTTACACAAATATTACTTGCCTATAGTATTCCATACCTGCTCCATTAATAGCCCAATACATTCCTTTATGTTAAGTGGTATGATGTAGAGAACCCCCAAACTCCTAATCTCTGATTGGAGTGATGCCTGGGGTCCCGCACTGATAATCACTTGCATAGAGAAGTGCATTGGAATCTTTTTTTTTTTTTTTTCAAATAATTTTTTTTATTGGTAAGAATGATACAGTACAAGCTATACTTTACATCAATAATAACATTAGAAACATTAAAGTCGCGGTCACAGCCGCTGTGCTACAAACAATATTTCGCATAGTAAACAGTGGCAGAAGCAATAACCAGTTCGCCAACAGGTATGTCAAAAGGCAAGCTTCACAATTTCCAGGGACTCTCCTTTTGACCTGTTCAAAATAGTGTAGAAAGGAATAGTATGGAGATTGCCCAAAAGAAAAAACGGGAAGCAGTTGCTAGATAGTGAATGGAAGCGAACCATCCACCCATTAGGCAGGATGGCAAAGTCTGCCAGTATAGGGCCCATGGTTGCGGCTAGTGGGATGAAGGTGAGGGAAGAGAATGGGGGGATAGGGGTCCAGGTCGGATAGCAGGGGGGGTGAGGAGTACAGACATTCTGCCACAGCTCGGCAAGGTGTAGGGAGAGGAGAAAGTCTAGGCACAGTCATCAGGGTCTGATTTTTTTGTAGTCATCGGTCGTGGTGAAATGGATCCAACAGGCCCAACTCTCAGTCAGAGAGGGGGGGTGTGGAGAGAGCCATTTAATCGGGATGCACATCCGATGCACATCCGTGCCGCATTCACCATGTGCATGGCCAGGGAGTGGCAGTAACCCCTCAGGAGAACCTGGGCATGGTGGAGGAGAAACTGGGCTGTCGTGAATTCTAAGTGGTCAGTCGTGATTTTTGCTATGAGTCTGTGTACCTCTTCCCAGTAGGGCAGGAGTTTGGGACAGGTCCACCAAATGTGGAGGAAAGAGCCAATCTCCAGATGGCACCTCCAGCAGGTCCTTGGGAGGGTAGGGTTAATTTTGTGCAATTTGAGCGGGGTTTTGTACCATCTGGAGAGAAGCTTGTAAGCATTTTCCTGCACCTGAACATTGATCGACCCTTTGTGGGCTAGCCGGTAGATGGTTTCCCACTCATTATCCGTGAGGCTTATTGCTAGGTCCCGTTCCCACTGTTGGTTAGCCCAGTGGAGTTTGGAATGAATGAATGAATGAAAAACTTATATAGCGCGGCACATGCGAACCAAATCGCCTCTGGGCGCTTGTTGTATCAGTCTCTCTTGACATCAAAAGAGCAGAGTTTTAATCCGTCTTCTGAAGGTCAGGTGGTTTTCCTCCAACCGAATGCAGGTTGGCAAAGCGTTCCAAAGTCTGGGACCTTGGACCGCAAACCTTCTTTCTCCTTTGGACTTGAGTCTGGCTTTGGGTACTTTGACCAAATGTTGGTCACTGGATCGCAGAATGCGATTGGAATTGAGGGGTTCTATTTTCTCGCAAAGATATTGCGGGGCTTTCCCATGGATGCATTTATGAGTCAGACAGAGAGCTTTAAAAGCAATTCTGTCTTTTACAGGCAACCAGTGAAGCGATCTCAGCGACGGTGAGATTGCTTCCCAGGGTTTTTTTCCAGTCACCAGTCTGGCGGCCGTATTTTGTACGACTTGCAGACGTGCGATTTGGTACTTTGGGAGTCCGAGGTAGAGGGCATTTGCATAGTCCAGTCTGGAGTTCACAATTGTTCCCACCACGACTGGCACATCTTCTTTGGGAATGAATGGAATAAGTCTGCGGAGTAGGCGCAGCAGATGGTGAGATCCGCTGACTACTGACCCTATTTGTGCGTCCATTGTCATGTGGGTGTCAAAAATGATCCCAAGACTTTTGACTTTGGCGCTAGGGGAGATGATCTGGCCCAGAATGGGCGGAGGTGTCCAGGTTGTTGCCAGTTGACTCTTGCGACTGGCCTGAAACAGAAGAAGTTCTGTTTTAGAATTGTTGAGTTTGAGATAACTCCTAGCCATCCAGTTTTCAATCGAAGAGAGGCAATTCTCTAAGCTGAGATGATGATCCTTTCTATTGCAGATGCGAAAATACAGTTGCGTATCGTCTGCATATGCGTGATAAAGTAGTTGTTGACTACTGATGACCTCAAAGAGAGGTCGAAGATAGATGTTGAAGAGCACCGGTGACAGAGGTGAGCCTTGGGGGACTCCACATGACACCGTGCGTTTACCAGAAGTGAACGGTCCCAATTTCACCGTTTGAGATCGGTTTCCCAAAAAGGAGGAAAACCATGGTAAATCACCCTCTGTGACTCCGGCTACCTCATTCAGCCGAGTCAGTAGCAGTTTGTGATCTACGGTGTCAAAGGCTGCGCTTAGGTCCAGCAGAACAAGGAGACAAGATTCTCCTTCATCTGCGGCCTCCAGAACGTCGTCCCATATTTTGAGCAGTGCTGTTTCCGTCCCGTGTCCGGGACGGAATCCCGATTGCAGTGGATCGAGTAGGTTGTGGGTATCTAGATGCTGTTGCAGCTGTTGTACCACCACTTTCTCCATTACCTTGGAGAAAACGTTTAGCATTGTTATGGGACGGCGGTGATTTGGATCCTTGGGATCCAGGGTAGGTTTCTTCAAGATGGGCTGGATTGTGCCCTCTTTCAGCAGGGAGGGCACTATGCCTTCCTTAAATGATTGATTTATAAGCTGCGTAATGGGAGGCGCCAGGATATCGGCACATTCCTTTAGCAGCTTAGTAGGGATGATATCATTAGGCGATGTGCTGTTACGCAAAGCGCTGATGATATTTTCTGTGGCCTCGATGGAAACGGGTTCCAGCGTGAACGTTGTTGGTTGGAGCCTGTTCCTCCGGGTGCTGTGTGGTAGCACAGGAGTATTGTTTTGCGGAATGCTTTCCCGGATTCCCTCAATTTTATTGATGAAGAAATCCGACAATTCATCGCAAAATTCTTGGGTGTCTGTGTTGGGGGCTTCAAGACAGTGTGGATTCATGGTCTGCGAGACCAGCTTGAAGAGATCCCGGGGGCGGTTTAAGGCGCTGTTGATAGCCATGGAAAAATAGTTTTTCTTGGCTTTGAAGATTTCTATGTAATATCTTCTTGTTGTTGATTTGTAGAAGGCGAGGTTCGTCTCGGAAGCGTTTCTTTTCCAGGCGGCTTCTGCCCTTCTACGCTCTTGCTTCAGTAACGATAGCTGGTTGTTGAACCAGCCTGCCTTGTTATTCCGGGTAAGGACTTTGCGTTCTGGTGCTACTAAGTCGGCTGACTGTAGTAGGGCTGCGTTTATGGCGTCCAGTATGTCTGCGGCCGTTTGACCTGGCTGAATTGTTTTAATTTTATTTTCCAAGGTAGATTTGAAGAGTTCCGAATGGAGCTTCTTCAGAGATCTAGACCAATGTGTTGTCACTGGCTTGGGTGTTTTTATCAATAGGGCAGTATTGGAAATTATGAATTTAATTGCATGGTGATCTGTCCATGGCAATGGTTCATTTTCCAAAATACTTACTTTCAGATTTTGTCTGAAGATAAGATCGAGTGTGTGACCTGAAGCATGTGTGGGCCCACATACTAGTTGCTGAAGTCCTAATCCTTCCAGATGGTCGATACAGGCGTCGGCCACGGGGTCTTGAGAGGAGTTGGCCCAGAGATTGAAGTCTCCGAGCAGCAAAAGGTGTTTGCTGGTTATGGCGTAAGTGGAGATGAACTCTGACCATGGGGGTAGAAACTGCGATTTAGGCCCCGGTGGCCTATAGCAGAGCAGGATACGGACGGTCTCCTGTGGGTTTGTTTGCAGTTGCAGAGTAAGGGTTTCCATAAATGGAAGCGAGTGCTGAAGGGCTGGTTTAGATATCACAAGATGCGTTTTATGAATCGCCGCCAGTCCTCCACCTCTTTGCCCTATTCTGTTTTCAGTGATGATCCGGTAGTGTTCTGGCACCAATTCTCCAAGAATGGTGTTACAGTCGGCTGTGAGCCAGCTTTCTGTAATAAAGAGACAGTCTAAGTTGTTCTGTAGAATGAAATCATGGATTTCTAATCGGTGTCTTACTGCCGATCTTGTATTGATCAAAGCACATGATATGTGCTTTGCTTGGGGTGGGTAGCTAACTTTTTTAACTGATGATCGTCGATCGATCCTCAAAAGTTGCTCAAATCTCAGGGCCTTTTTGGTGACGGCTGGAAGCTTTGTGGCAAATTGCCTCAGGCCCCAGATGATTTCTGCCGAATATTGCCGAACGGCCATATTCCGCCGGGGGGGGGGGGGGGGTGGTCAGGTGGCGGTGGGGAGTAGATTCCTTGAATCCTCTCTCCTAATTTTAATTTGGTCCAGAGGAAGGCAAAAAAACCCTGGTTCAGCTAAGCCAATCTGCTGGGCAGGGAAAAAAATTCCTTCCTGATCCCTCTGAGGCGATCGGTTGAGACCCTGGATCAAATCTGATGATATTATGGGGGGGATGGTGTGAAGGGAGTAGTTCCTGCTGGGGGGGGGGTGTACCAAGCTGGCCGATGGGCTGATCTAGGGCCCAAGCTGGGCACCTACTTGCTGGAATAACCCCAGAGAGGGGATGATTAGCTGCCAGGGAGGTGGATGGGGACCTCTGTGGGTAGGGGGGGTGTGCTTGGGCGAAAGCCCCAGGGCGATGCAGAATGCTGAAGCCGTGCGCCGCTAGGCCGCAGTAGAAGCCGCGGACTTTCCTAAGCCGCGGCTCCCGTGGACCTAGCGTGTCTGGCGCGGACCGGCGAAAACAGCAAGGGAACCGTGGCGGGGGTGTGGGGAGGGCTGGGGGTTCCTCTTTTGCGGGCTGGGGCGAAGGCACCGGGGCGATGCAGAGAGCTGTAGCCGTGCGCCGCTAGGCCGCAGTTGAAGCCGCGGACTTTCCTAAGCCGCGGCTCCCGCGGACCTAGCGTGGCTGGCGCGGACCGGCGTAAACAGCAGGGGAACAGCGGCGGGGATGTGGGGACCTGCTGGGGGTGCATCAATTGCTGTCTGTGTGAAGGGAGCAGAATTCCTAGGGCTGGTTTGGCGCGTCTATCCTGAAAAGGACGGGCGCCCTTGATCCTGGGGGGGGACAGGCTGAATTACCTGATGCTCAGATGCTCAGAGGAGGGGGGGAAGGAGAGCTGGAGACGGCTGGAGGTGGAGGTGATCCGGGATCCGGGTAAGATGCGGCTATGCTGGAGCTTGGCTGGGCCGGGGAACCCTGACTGCCTGATAGCCTACACCTGCCTGGAGCTATAGCTCGCACGCTCCTACTCCTAGGAGTCGTGTGCCGTGGGAGCTCCTGCTGCTAATCCTGCTGCCTCAACTCAACTGCCTCAATCCTGATTTGGAGGAGTGTGAAGAAAACAGTAAGCTGTAGATCATCGAGACGATATGTCTTTGTGGCTCCCTCTTTGAGCACAGGCTTTCGAAAGGGGAGCAGGGTCTAGACCAGTGGGCTCTTGGGGCCGTCTTGTCGATGAAGTGTCGCAGTTGTATGTAGGTCCAGAATGGGAATTCGTCCCTGTTAACGTAGTTGGCTAGTTCGGATTGAAGCATGAGTCTACCTTGTGAAAAGAATTGTCCCGCCCTAACGGTCGCGTGGGGCCAGCAGTCAGAAAGGAAGGTGGGGTGCATGCCCGGCGGGAAGTCAGGGTTCAGTCTAAGGGGGGTCATGGGACCAATTCGGTCCGACAATTTGTGCTTAGTGCAGGCCACACGAAAGGCGTGTAAAGAGGGGGGAATAAGAGGGTGTAGTTTGCAGCTATGTGGTATGTTGCTTTGTGATACCCATGGCAGATGGGATAGAGGTAGGGGTGAGAATGCCTGTTCTAGTTTCACCCAGTGCTTCAGTTCCTCGTTAGCTGTCCAGTCCACTATTCTGGAAAGGCCACAAGCCATGTTGTATTTATGGATGTCTGGCAAGCACAGGCCACCTTTCAGTTTGGGGACTGTGAGCCTGGCGTAGCTCAAGCATGGGCGGGCATCATGCCATATGAATTACGCGCAGGCCGCCCTGTAGGACGAGAAGAAAGCGGGGGGAGCCTAATGGGGACCGCTTGCATAGTGTAGATTAGTCGGGGCAAGATGTTCATTTTGACCACCGCGATTCTCCCGAACCATGATAGGCATTTAGGGGACAAGCTCTTTAGGTCCCTGATTACAGTTTGGAGCAGTGACGTGTAGTTAAGGGGGGAACAGGTCGGAGATTAAAAGGCCTCTGACTACACATTTGTGGGCTTCCCAGTTAACTATGGGGGCCGTGTCCTCTGGTCTGTTTTCCCTAAAGAACGTTTCCAGATTTGATTCAAGGTCGGTAGCAAGCGTTGGGTCAGTAAGTAGGGATGGGTCCAACCTCCACTCTCGTGTTCTAGAGCGGTGAAGGGGAAGCGATAGTGTAGCCGAAATCGGGTTGTAAACCGACAGCCACATGGGCTCCACAGTCCCGGATGTTAGCAGGGGAAGGTCTTCTTGAGTCACAAATACGTAGTCAAGTCGGGAATAGCGGGCATGGGGGGCCGAGTAGAACGTGAACTCCTTTCCCGTAGGGTGTAGGGTGCACCAGGTGTCGTGTAAGAGGAGTTCTTGGAGGAGTAGTTTGATCCTCCTTAGAGCTGAGAATGGGGTGGACAAAGTCCTGGAGGACGTGTCTTGTGCGGGGCATAGAGGTACATTAAAGTCGCCCCCCAGCACCAGTGTCCCTGCCTTGAAAGGTGTCAATAGGGCCCATAAGTTTTAAATAAATGGTACTTGTCGTGAGTTAGGCGCGTAGACAGCAGCAAGCGTGATAGTACGGTCCAGATAGGAGCCCTTAACAAATAAATACCTACCCTCAGGTCTGCGATTTCCTCCACCACTTTGAGGGGGCAATGTCTAGCAATCAATATGGAGACCCCTTTCGTTTTAGCGTGTGAATTTGTGGCGTGGTGGGCAGTCAGGTAGTGAAAGTTGTGCAGTTTGGGCACAGCACTGGACTTGAAGTGTGTTTCCTGCACAAAAGCTATGTCCGCTTTAGCTCGGTGTAGGGCCAAGAGGAGCTGAGATCACTTTTCAGGGAGATTTAGTCCCCGCGCATTAAGGGAGATCACCTTCAGCGTGGTGTTGTCTGCACCCGTCGGTGGATCCGACATTGTGGGGATCAGTACGGTTGTACGTCTGGACGTGGGGTGGGCGCGGGTTTCAGAGCTGTGGCGGTACGGGGAGGAGGTAGGTGTGGGGTCGGTACAGTAACGGTAAGGGAGGGAGCGGGTCTTGGGAGAGCTTCAAACTGGATCACGGCACCACAGGTGTCCGAGGTGGGGTGAGCCTTCCTCTGGGAAAACAGGGAGTACCAGGAAAGGTTCCCAGTCTTCCCCTTTTGTAGGAGAGGAGAGGGAGAAAGACCGATTTAGGTGGGTGGGACGTAGTCCCTCCCCCTATTCTAACAAGGACAATCGGTAGGGTGCGGCCATGTGGGGCGCTCGCGTCGGGGAAGGGACGCAGAGACCGACATGCGGTACCACTTGTGGGATGACCGGAGGCCCGGAAATGTCAAGATAGAGGGAGAGGTAACCGGGATAGGTATGCCACCCCAGAGCGTACAACGGATTGGTTAAGTCAGGGGTGAGACCTCAATGGGGCATATCTTAGTGAGGACACAGTGGAATAGAGCTGGAAGAGAGACACAAAATGTCAACAAGATCCTTTTTTTTACCCTTAGCTGAAGGGAGAGCCCATTGGCATAGTTTCCCCGTATACAGCTGCAACCCCAGGGCTAGGAAGTACAGCAGGGACCGGGGTGCAACATCTCACCTGCTAGACTATCACAGCCCGCGATACCTCCCCGGGGACGCCTGGAGACAGCTCAGGGACAGGGGGGAAGCGTGAGGGGGGAGGAGGAGGGGGGGTGGGAGGGCTGGAGGGAATGCCCATCTCCCTCAACCAACACCGCCCCGCCACCCATACACATGTCAGCAAACAAAACAGGTAAAACAAATAAAATAGAAAAATAGAAAAATCAGTCAAACATTAGAGCAATAGCCCCTAGCCGGTACAGCAATCCCGCCACGCTTGCCACGTTTGGCCTGCGGGCATGGCCAAAAAAGCATAGGCAGATACGTGCATACTCATCTAGGGGTGCAGTGGCATCCAGCAGCTTGCAGTCCCGACCCTGGTGCTATGGAGGTAGCTCATACTCCAGGGGCAGGGGCCCGGCGGGAGGAGTCGGGTGCCATCAGCAAGAAGCAGTTCGGTGGGTGTTGCGATGGGGTCCTTCGGACAAAGATGGTATGGAGCGATGGGGTGAGACGTTCCAGGGCGACCCATAAGGAGGAGGCCAGGTACCGCGAGTGGGTAGGTAGTTCCAAGGGAGGTAGGGATGTGGGGAACCAGGTCATTATCTTGGACAATATTCCCGCAGGAGGAAGTCAGGTGGCCAGCCGATCAATCAGGAAGGGCAGTCCCCATCTAGCAGCAGGGTCATCCGATGTGTTGCCCCGCGGTGAACGTATCAGGCTTTCTGGTGTCTTACGATGGTTTCAGCGTCGGCGGGCAGGGCTCGTCTTCCATCTACGGTGGTGTTGACCCGGATATGACGTAGGCGCAGCGCGCCGGAAGGGAGGAGAGGCGCTGGGATCCGGTTCTGGAAGCGATGTCCACCGCGAGGGAGCCTGGGTATTGTAGTGTCAAGCGCTGGAGGAGTTCTCGAGTCCCAGCCGGCCTCCGGGGAGGGGTCAGGTGGCGTCAGCACATGTTGGGAGTGAGCAGCGGCTGTAGGCGCCAAGTGTAAGGCGTGGTTACAATCCGAGTGTGGACGTGGGTAGGGTGCTGGCTGGGAGAGGGAGCAGGGAGTCAGAGTGCCTTCCGGAATCCAAGGAGAACGTTGTGTACACAAAACATGGCAACAGGGGAATAAACTGGCCAACAGTCAAACTTGTATCAGTCACAACAGATTACCGGCCATCCAGTTAATAATCCCTCCGAGCTCTTCGTGCTCCTGGAGAGGAGAGCGGGTCGCAGTCCCTTCTGGGTCCCGCCGTGGTATTCGGGGTGTGGGAGCCCGATGGGGAGCATCTCCTACGGGATCTTGAGGGTTGAGTCTCCATATCCTCCGCCTGGGGCCCATGCCAGCGGCCCACAGAGCAGCGGTAGATGGCCTACCACTCCGGGACAGCGACGGGCGGTATGCCCAGAGTCTCAAAAAAGTGCGGGAGATCCTCGGGTACCTTCAAGTGAGCGGTGCGGCCCTGGCGGGAGGCCGCCAGCCAGAAGGGGAATTTCCACTTATACTGTATGTTTTCGGCCCGCAGGACATCCAGTATGGGTTTGAGATCCCGGCAGTGTTTCAGCGTGATCCCTGAGAGGTCCTGGAATAGCTGGATCGGGGAACCCGTGTGTTGGAGGCGCTGGCCCCGAGCTCGCCTCAGGATCTTCTCTTTCAGGCCAAAGTCGGGGAGGCAGCAAACTATGTCCCTAGGGGGGTCCGCATCCCTTCCCCTGGGTCTGAGCGCCCTGTGGATCCGATTCATGGTGATCACTGTGTCTGGTGGTCGTTGGAGGATCTTCGACCGCTTTTGGTAGGCTTGTGTTGTCTCGGTTATTCTGGGAAATGAAATGGGTCGTGTCTAAAGTCTGTCGGACTGTCGGATAAGCTGTCGTGGGGTGATGGAATGGAATATCGTAAACGGTGGTGACCATTACAGAAAGTAAATTGTGAATGTCTTGAAAGAACAGGAGAGGGGAGGGAGAAAGATGGGGGAGAGAAGGGATGGAGATAATGCAGTTCAGTGATTACAGTGTACTGCAGTCTTCAGTACACACACTTACCCATGGTCCAGGCTAGAATCTCAGGCATCATTCACACACATTCTGCTGATTTTCATATTTCCTGAACACACATCCCCTCTCTTCAGATACAGCACACCAAGATAGTGTGGGCGGGACTGAAAGGAGGAGGAGGAGGAGCTGTATTCCTCCCTGCTCCTATGTGAGGAGAGTGAGGGGGGAGGTGGCTGGACTCGCTGGGCTGTAAAAGAGTGTCATAGACTGACACTCGGCTCAGCTTGCAGTCACCACTCTCGGAATTTACAGGCTGGTTCTCCTGTCCTAAGGATGGGGGAAATCAGTCTGTTTTTTCAGTAACTGAGATGAAGGCTTGGGCCCCCCCTCCCTCACAGTGCTCATGAAGTCCTTTCTGCAACTCACTCTTCTCCGTGCCAATGAGGATGCAGGGGAAGAAGCAGATCGGGTGGCTGTGGTTGTGTGAACGCTTGCATTATGCAGTGTCAGCGAGCATAGTGAGGGGGGAGAAATGCCCCGCAGAGCTGACTGGGGATGCTCTTCCTCTCAGGAGACACTGTTACTCATGGGGCGGCCCGAAAAAAAAAAAAAAAGCAAAACATTTTTTTTTTTTGGGGGGGCACATGGTGGGGCACAGCATAATGTTGGGGGGGGGGTCAGGGCCCCCTCTGCCCCCCCCTAGAGTCGCCTTTGCTTTCGTGGCTACAGGCTCATAATTCACACATAGATTGGGGAACAAAAGAGATATCTTTCGCTTATTGTCCCCAACATTGTCTTGTTACAAGGACTTTCAAATCAGCCATGTGCCTAACAATTCAACCTACTTCTAACTTCTAATGAACATCAGAATGCCCCTCTCCCATACCAAGTGTTAATGGGCATTTTTGTTAAAAAGAAAGCAGACAAACTCCCTCCATATCGGCCATATGATTGTTTAATTGAATTATCACCCAGAGCTGAAATCCTGTTTGGGCGAATATTCCCCCTATCAGAGGTCAAGTTAGAAGCTTTACGAACTTATATCGGTGAAAACAATGGCCAGAGCTGAAATATTCTTTGTTGAGAAGGATGGCACCTTGAGACCTTGTGTAGATTATAGAGCTCTCAACAAAATTACCATCAACAATCGCTACCGCTCCCCCTCATTTCTGAACTCTTCCAGAGGTTCCAAACTGCCCATATTTTCACTAAATTGGACCTACGAGGAGCTATAATCTAAAGTATGAATACAGGAGGGGGACAGGTGGAAGACATTTTGAGTACCTCATCGTGACATTTGGACTCTGTAACGCCCCAGCTAATTAAGGAATATCTTGACAACTTTATGATTGTCTATCTTGTCTATCTATCCTCTTCTCTGCCACATTGTAACATCATCAAAAAAAATGTAAAGAAGGTACTTTCAACGCTCAAGGAATATGGACTTTATGTAAAAGCAGAGAAGTGATATTTCGAAAGACCGATTGTTCAGTTCTTAGGATTTGTCATCTCCACGAGTGCATTGCATCCAGCCCCTGTACATAAGAAGGGTGTCCAACGGAATGGGCCCGTACGCGGTTGTGCGTGCATAACATGTCAGATGCAATTCCCTGATGGCCTATAAAAGGCTGCTTAGGACCTGGCTTACCCTAAGGACTACTCTTCTGCCTAATCTGCCTGCTTGCTTGTGTATTACCCTGGCCTGTTTAAAAGACTTGTTTCTATCTGAATACCTCTGCTACCGATGTGTGACCCCAGCCAGTCTATGGCCTCGTACACACGAGGGGATATGTCCGCTGAAAACGGTCCGATGGACCGTTTTAGCAGACATCTCCGCTCGTGTGTATGGGCTAGCGGACAGATTTCTCCACCCGACAGATTTCAAAGCATGCTTTGAAATCCATCCGGTGAAATCTGTCCGCCCGACATGTCTGCTGGTTAGTACACTTACCAGCAGACATGTCGTCCCCCACCACCACCGCGCCGCCGCCGAATGGATTCGGCGCATGCGCGGAAGTGTTTAACTTCCTGGTGCGGTGACGTGGCGGTGACGTGGCGGCGTCAACGTCACCGCCGCGTCACCGCGCCGTCCGGCGGCGGGGAATTTGATCCGATGGTGTGTACATGCCATCGGATCAAACTCCCGATCGGACATATCCGATGGAAATGGTCCGCGGACCGTTTTCATCGGATATGTCCGATCGTGTGTACGAGGCCTAAGACCAGAGCACTTTTTGCAATTTGGCACTGACAATTGCGTGGTCGTGCGACGTGGCTCCCAAACAATTTTTTTTTCCAATTTTTTTTTTTATAACACTTTCTTGTCAGTGTGTTTTTTTTCTTATTTTTTCTTATTTTCTACAATATTTTTTTATTATTATTTTTATTAGCCCTGTTGGGGGCTTTGGTGAGATATCAGGGGTCTTAACCTTTGAGACAGAGAAAGGGACTAAGGACACAGATTCCCCAGTCCCTTTCTCAGCAGAGAGAATGAATGGTGATGAATGAATGGAGAGGAGACAGCGGATCCTCTTCATTCAAAAACTGAAACATCGTAAACACAGTTTAGTCAGATGCTCATATTTACCAGCTCCGACCTCCGCTCTCCATCCTGTCATTTCGAGGGGGTGGAGGAGGAGCACGGAGGGGGACAGCAGCACAGAGGGGGACAGCAGCATGGAGGGGGACACGGAGGGAGAAGGAAATATGGAGGGGAACACGGAGGGAGACTGCAGCATGGAGGGGGACATGGAGAGAGAGAGCAGCACAGAGGGTGACACATGGATGGAGATAGCAGCACAGAGGGTGACACACGGATGGAGATGGCAGCACGGAGGGTGACACACGGATGGAGATGGCAGCATGGAGGGGGACACACAGAGGGAGATAGCAGCACGGAGGGGGACACACAGACGGAGATGGCAGCACGGAGGGGGACACGGAGGAAGGGAGACTGCAGCAAAACAGAGGGGGGCTGGAGGAGGATACAGGAGCATCGGGAGCAATACTAGTATCGGGACAACCCTATTAAAAACCATTTAACCATTTTCCTTCCACTGTACATACTGTATATACAGTATGTGCCACTTTGTGTTGCTCTATCACAAAACCTCAATAAAATATATATACGTTTTTGGTTGCTATCACAAAACCTCAATAAAATATATATACGTTTTTGGTTGTAACATGACAAAATTAGAAAACCGTCAAGGGGAATGAAATCTTTCAAGGCATTGTACAGCTATGGTAGCAGAATACAAAGACAAGTAGTGGCATATGCGTCAGTTCAGATTCCCTTCAGTGCTGTCTGTATATGCGAAGGCCAGAGCACTTCGTCATAGGATCTTTGCTAAAGAAGGGATGAATGAATGATAACTTATATAGCGCAGCACATGCGAACTTAATCGCCTCTGGGCGCTTGTTGTTCCTGTCTCCTTTGGTATCAAAAGAGATGAGTCTTGATCTTTCTCCTGAACGCTAAGTGGTTCTCCTCCAACCGAATGCTGGTTGGTAAAGCGTTCCATTGTCTGGGACCTTGGACCGCGAATCTTCTTTCTCCTTTGGATTTGTACTTGGCTTTCGGTATCTGGAGGAGATTTTGATTGGTGGATCGCAAAACGCGATTGGGATTATGAGCTTTTATTTTTTCGCATAGATAATGGGGGGCATTCCCATGGATACATCTATGCGTTCGACAGAGTGCTTTAAAGTGATTCTGTCTTTTACTGGTAACCAGTGAAGGGTTCTCAGTGAAGGTGAGATTGATTCCCAAGGTTTTTTTCCAGTCACAAGTCTAGCGGCCGTATTTTGAACGAATTGTAGATGAGCGATTTGGTACTTGGGAAGTCTGAGATAAAGGGCATTTGCATAGTCCAGTCTTGAGTTTACAATTGCTCCCACCACGACCGCTATGTCTTCCTTGGGAATAAAAGGAGTAAGTCTGCGTAGTAGGAGCAGCAGATGGTGAGATCCGCTGACTACTGACCCTATTTGTGTGTCCATTGTCATGTTGGAGTCGAAGATGACCCCAAGACTTTTGACATTGGCGCTAGGGGTGATGATTTTGCCCAGAATGGTTGTTGCAGGTTGATTCATACGCTTGGCGTGAAACAGGAGAAGTTCTGTTTTCGCTCCGTTGAGTTTAAGATAACTATTTGTCATCCAGTCCTCTATCAAAGAGAGGCATGTCTCTATATTGAGGTGATGATCCTTTTTATTGCAAATGCGGAAATACAGTTGCGTGTCGTCTGCATATGAGTGGTAAAGCAGTTTTTGGCTGCTAATAATCTCAAAAAGAGGGCGAAGATAGACGTTGAATAAAACCGGCGACAGGGGGGATCCTTGAGGGACTCTGCACGATAATGTGCGTTTCTCATAAGTGAAAGGTCCTAACTTCACTGTTTGCTATCGGTTTTCCAAAAAAGAGGAGAACCAGGATAAATCGCCTTCTGCGACTCTGGCTACTTCAGCTAACCGAGTCAATAAAAGCTTGTGGTCTACTGTGTCGAAGACTGCGCTTAGGTCCAACAGAACCAGAAGACAAGATTCTCCTTCGTCTGCGGCCTCAAGAGCGTCGTCCCATATTTTGAGCAATGCGGTTTCCGTCCCGTGTCCAGGCCGGAATCCCGATTGAAATGGATCAAGTAGGTTGTGGGTATCTAGATGCTGTTGCAGCTGTTGTACCACTACTTTTTCCATTACCTTTGAGAGTACATTTAGGCCTGTTATTGGACGACGGTAGAGTGGGTCCTTGGGGTCCAGGTTGGGTTTCTTCAAGATGGGTCGAATTATACCCTCCTTCAACTGGGAGGGCACTATGCCTTCCCTGAAAGATTGGTTGATAAGCTGCGTGATAGGAGGTGCCAGGATGTCGGCGCATTCCTTCAGCAGTTTAGTGGGGATGATATCATTTGGCGCGGTGCTGTTACGTAAAGTACCAATGGTATTTTTAGTGGTATGGATAGAGATAGGTTCCTTACCTGGTTGTGGTGAATTACTGCAGGTGTTGTGTAAATAATTACGGGGAGGGAAGAGGTGGGAATTATTTTGCCGAATGCTTTGTCGGATTCCCTCGATTTTATTAATGAAGTAATCCAACAATTCATTGCAAAATTCTTGTGAGTCCAAATTGGGGGCTTCAAGACATCCTAGATTCATGGTCTGAGTGACCAGCTTGAAGAGTTTGCGTTGGCGATTAAGGGCGCTGTTGATAGCCTCAGAAAAATATTTTTTCTTGGCTTTGAAGATTTCTTTGTGGTATTTTCTTGTTGTTGCTTTGTAGACGCTGAGGTTCTCATCTGAAGAGCTTCTTTTCCAGGCGGCTTCCGCCCTTCTGATCTCTTGCTTCAATAACGCCAGTTGGTTGTTGAACCAGCTGGAGTTATTTTTCCGGATGCAGGTTTTACGTTTTGGCGCTATTAAGTCGGCTGACTGTAATAGGGCTGTATTTATGGTATCCACTGTTTCTTCAGCCGTTTGATTCAGCTGAATTGTATTTATTTTTTTGCTTAACATGGTTTTGAAGAGTTCCGAGTGGAGCTTCTTCTGACATCTAGTCCAGTGTGTTGTCACTGGATTTGATGTTTTAGTTAAGGGTGGGAAATCGGAAATAATGAATTTAATTGCATGGTGATCTGTGCATGGCAACGGTTCATTTTCAACGGTTCAACGGTTCAATCTAAACTCTGATCCTATATGTTGTAAAAAAAAGACCATTCTTTGAATTTAGCATAAAGTACAGGTCCATTGTAAAACAATCCTTTCACAAACCTAGTAGGTAAGCAAGGAGGATTAAAAACGTGCACACAATTTGAAATGTTCCGCCTATCGAGTGAAACCCAATTTGTCCCCTTTTTATGTTCTCTTCTTATGTACACACGATCGGAATCTCTGACAAGTAAAAGTTTGATGTGAGCTTTTGGTCAGAAATTTCAACCGCGTGTAGGCCCCAGTGGACATTTTCAGTTGGAAATTTGCGACAGCCAAAATTTGAGAACTGGTTGTCAAATTTTCCGATGGGAAAAGTTCTTGTCGGAAATTCCCATAGTCTGTATGCAATTCTGACATGCAAGAAAACATGCATTCTCTGAATCAATTTGACGCATGTTCAGAATCATTGAAGTTCATTTTTATCAGCTCGTTGTAGTGTTGTATGTCACTGCGTTCTTAACAGTCTCAATTTTGTTAGACCGTGTGTATGCAACACAAGTTTGAGCCAAAATTTCATCGGGAGAAAAAATCCACGGTTTTCTTGTCGGAATATCTGATAGTGTGTACGCAAAATTAAACTATTCCAGCATGGATCTTCACAAGGGATACAACAGTTACCATTGTATAAACTGGGAACTCTGGGAATATGTCTTTCTGGGGTTGTTTGTTACATATTTGGCTCCAACACCATATTTAGAATATTACATAAGAGAAAGTGTCTCAAAAGTCCTTCTTCATTTTTAAAGTGAATGTAAAGGAAAAATATATATTTTTGTTTTGGATAGAGTTTATGTAGTTTGTGTCAATGCTAGGGAGACTCATTTGTTTACTTTTCCTGTTCTTTGAGATGCAGCAGCTGCACAGACACTGATTATAACAAAAATGTTTTTGCTTATTTAGAATCACTCATTATACTGTAGCTCATAGACCAAAACGTATTAAAATAATCCTGCTGGAGTACATAGTACCAGTTGATGGTCCCCACAGGTATATGTTCAACAACAGGGCCCTTAGCCTGGTGGTTAGAAACACTGCTATTGTTGTATATGTCTTGTATTTTATAAACATTGATGCTATATATGTATATTGTGATTTTATTTTACTTTTTTAATAAACATTTGGTGCCTAAAAAGTCCATGTATACAGTAATTAGTATATTTCCAATATCTGGGATGTGGCACCTTGCATACTAATTTTGCACTCACAGTTGCCACCTTGTGATGGTGCACTATTACTATTGAAGTATATGCAGACTGAGCACTTTAGTTGTGCTTTGGTTCATTTCTATGTCTAGTCTGACTGCTCTTTACTTATCCAATAGACAGGCCACACATCCATATTTTTTCAACCCAAGGATGCACATCAATTGTTCCATAATATGCTGAACATCTAAAATCTCAACCATGCATTTTTACACAAAATTTGTAATTACATGTACCTGTTGTTCCTATTCTTGTGTAGTCACAAGTGAATTTTCCATTTCTGCAAATACTGTAAAGAAAATCATTGATAGGAGTTAGTAATTAGCCATCATGTTTGTTTTAATAATCACTATCAGCCAGTATCGACCTAACTTAACATCGTTTTCTTTCTTAAGTCACTCATTACTGCTAGGATCCAAAAAAGCATATATAATAAATACAGAATATAAAATAAAAAAAATAAAAAATTGCACAAAATCAAGCACATAGTCAAGCAATCTCCTCCATAGGGCCTATACCTCTAGTCCTTTTAAAGTGTTTGTAACTCTTGTCATAGTGCTTGTGCTCTATCATTTGGACACCCGTATTACCTAAAAAACCTGACTGATCCTGCCTGGTTCTGCTCTTCCCCCTGTAAACCATGGCTGCCGAGTCCTGACACCGTGGACAGTGTACATGCCTCCGTCATCCGCAGCTCTCCTTTCTGTTCTCCTCTGTCTTCCACCCCACTCTCCTTCCTGCCTGTCAGCTCTGACTACTGCTATAATTTCTGAGTGTCATTTCAATCCCTTCTATTGCATTAACTGATGTGCCCAGTGTATGTCGTTTTGTAAAAATAAGCAACCAGCTGCCTCTCTCCTCTCCTTGCCTCCTCTCAGCTGACATCAGAGGGGGTTTCTCAGCCCCTCCCACTGTAGCTGTCAGACTGGGACTGGAGAGAGGCGGCCGGTCACATGAGTGCCGAGCGGTGCTCAGAAATACAGTATAGAATGGCTTATTTTTACAATAGGATGAAATCAAATATCAATATCAATTGCGAGCCAGGTCTTCTATTCCTAACCTCATCACTCCAAGGAAACAACTACTTTTACATGCTTACCTGTTACTACTCAAATGTGAGTGTAATACTTATGTTTTAATTAAATTGCTTTTAATCTACTACACCCAGAGGCGCCTCTCTCCTTGCCTCAATTTTTTTGCATGGACCCCAGGAGTTGATTAACGGGCTGATAAGGCGTGTCTACCCTTCCAAAAATTACCCGAGTGGAAGCAGCCCGTCAATCAACTCATCTTGGCTTAGGAACGCCCATTCCCCGCAGGATTCCCCGCTCAGAGCCGGATACCAACGACTCATAAAACGATAAGTACAAAAAAAAAAAACCCCAGCACACTGCAGATGTTAGCAGTATGCTGGATCTAATGTCAGAAAGTTGATTTTTGGGTGAACCTCCGCTTTAAGCTCTCCTCCGGTTTATTCCTAATGAGCTTATGTTTACTTATTTAATATGTTATTTATCGATCTTTGATAGCGCTGCACCTCCTGTATTTTTTAGAACCATCGAACAGACCGACCGTTTGCGTGAACATTTAGAACCCCATTGAAGTCTATGGGACTCGAACGTTCGAATTCAAAAACAATCATTTTAAAGACCAATATTCAAGTTATTGTTGGAAAACATCTTTGAGAACCCGGGTCTTGCCCCAGGGAACATGTATCAATGGAAAAAAAGTTAAAAAAACGGTCGTTTTTTCAGGAGCAGGACTCCTGAAAAAAAAACTTTTTTAAAACTTTTTTTCATTGATACATGTTCCGTCGGGCAAGACCCGGGTTCTCAAAGACGTTTTCACAGGCAAACTATAGACACCCAGCAGGTACAATATTTAAAGGAATTTTTTCATTTTTTTATTTTTATTATTTAAACATTATTAAATTCACTGCTCCAGGAGCATTGATTTTAATGATGCTTAAATAAAAAATAAAAAAATGAAAAATTCCTTTAAATATTGTACTTGCTGGGTGTCTATACCTGTGAAAACGTCTTTAAATAGCACAATCACCTGCCTGCCAGTAAATTAGGAATAGCTGATCTAGCTAAGCTATACAGTGTATAAATATATGTACAACTCCTAGGGATGTATATATATCTTCTACACACTGTAAATTAAGCTAAACTGACTAGCCTGCCTGCCTGCTCTATCTAGCTATATAAAAAGACAATCTCTCTGTCTCTCTGACTGCTCTCATTAACAACCGCAACACACTACACCCTGGCTTTGGCCAATTATGGCTCTCCGTTTTTTGCGCGCTGTGATTGGCCAAGCATGCAGGGTCATAGTGCATGTTTGGCCAATCATCAGCGCGCAATGCCGCAGTAAATTATGGGCCGTTGCGTGTCACTCGAATTTGTCGCGAACGACCCGTTTTGTTCTAATTTCATCGAACCTACGAACAGACAATGTTCGAGTCGAACATACGTTCGTATCGAAGGCGGAGCTCATCCCTAGTGGTGAGATCTGTTTCTGAGATCCCGATAAAGACCCTGAATTTGCAGGGTGTTTCACCAATCGGGATGCAGTGTAAGCTGGTTGTTAAGGAGCAGGGCCAGGAAGCCAGTTGCAGCATCCTTAAAAACCGAGTCATCGATTGTCAATGGGTTTTCCCGCTGACAGCTAAATAATAATAATAAATAATAAAAAAGTAAAGAAAAAAAAACGACAAGGGGTTCCCCTATCTCCAGTCAATACCAGGCCCTTTACCAAAATAATTTTTAAATGGTGTGGGGTTCCAAACCACAAGTGCCTTATCCCCACAACCATGGCTGTTAATTGAGGATTAGGGATGGGCCGAATCGACCCCCGTTTGGTTCGGACCAGAACTTTCGAACACCGTGAAAGTTCGGACCCAAATAACGAACCCCATTAAAGTCAATGGGACCCGAACGTCAAATTTTAAAAGTGCCCATTTTAAAGGTTATAGGGGTCCGGGCCCTGCCCTGGGGGACATGTATCAATAAAAAAAGTTTGTAAAAAACATAATTTCTAAATGAGCAGTGATTTTTTTGATTTTTAAAGTGAAAACCTAAAAATTAAAAATTCCTTCCAATATAGTGCCTGGGGGGGTCCCCTTAGTCTAACTGTAAAGTGGCAGATCTATACCATGTCTAGAATCTGTTGCAGCAACAATTGAATTTATAAAGCCAAAACATAATAATTTTCCTGCCAGCTGTCTTTATTTTGTTCAGCAACAATTGGGGAGCCAGAGTTTATGATAAGGCCACAATGTAGTGCACTGGGAACAAGATTGGAGATTTTTGGATACATTCTGGTGTCACTTTGAATTTGGATAGAAGTAATGGGTGCTTTAAAATTGGTCTCTGTGTGTCGTGGCGCCTTCTCACCATAACCCTATAGAGATAATCTTGAAGAAAGCAAAAATTTGGCTTTGTGTGTCGGTGGTGGCTTCCCACCGTAACCCTAAAGAAGTACTCTTGATGTAAGCAAGAATTTGCCTTGCTGTAAAAAATTGCAATGATATGCACCTGTCAAACAGTTGCTGAACAATTGGTCTTTGGGTGTTAATTGTGCCCATGAAACCTATACCAAAAACATTCTTCCAGATGAAAATAAGTGAACACCCTCAAAGCTAGGCAGCATCAAAGTCCTGCAGTTTACACATCCCAAAATGACTTAATCAGGGACATCGGCATCAGGGACTTCATAGCTGGTAATCCAGGACTGATTCATTTTTATAAAAGTCAAACGGTCCACGGAGTCTGTGGACAGACATGTTCTATGATCAGTAACGAAACCTCCTGCAGCACTGAATGCCCGTTCTGAAAGCACACTGGATGCAGGGCAACCCAACTACTCAATAGCATACTGGGAAAGTTCTGGCCAGTGGTCTATTCTCATGACCCAGCAAGCCAGTGGATCGTCAGCTGGAAAGTTCTCCACCTCTGTTTTGGCCCCCGAGGTAATCGTCCACCATGTGATGCAGACACTGCCAATGGGATGTGGAAGCTGACAGCTCTGGGTGGCAAGGACTAAAAAAATCTGAAATGCCTCCAACGCTCCTTTAATGTGTTCTGAAGAGATTTTAGCCTCTGCACTCTATGTGGGGACCAAATTAGTTCAGAGACCTTCCCCTTATAATGGTGGTCAAGGAGGATTGCCAACCAGTAATCATCCTTCTCCTTTATGCCATGTATTCTTGGGTACTTTCTCAAGCTTTGAAACATTAGGTTGCCCATGCGCCTCAAATTTGCAGAGGCTTGAGAAGCAGACTCCTCTGGGTCACTCAGGATGACAGCATCTGGAACTTCCTCCTTCCAGCCACGTAATACTCCCAAGGGTCCTGGGGTTGGAAAGCCATCGCTTACAGATTGACGCATGTCTTCCTCAAAGCCTATGAAAGTGCCAGAATCCTGCTCTTCATCCTCCTCCCCATAGATGTATTTAGGTTTTGTGGTGCCCTAGGCCTAACTAAACTCGTGCACCCCCTAATTTAAATATGACCCACCCTTCCTGTCATGGCCACACCCTGTGTTGTTTAAGACCCGCCCTTAAATTTTCGAGTGAGGACACTTTACTTTCTGGTTGCCCATAGAGCAGGAAGTGAAGGGAAATCTATGTATGTATAGCCGTTGCAGCATTCTCAAGGTTGAGTTCCACCTGGTATGCATGTCACAAATCAGGCGGTTTATGGGCAAGTGGAATTCCTGCTGAATTTCAGCCAACCGATCACTGGCTGTGTATGACTGCCTGAAATGGCTACAGACTCTTCTGACCTGCTTTAGTACATATTGAAACCCTGGGTACATACTTAGGAAAACCTGCACCACCAAAATTGAGGACATGTCAACTTTCCCTGTCTAATGCCGCGTACACACGATCACTTTTTGTGATGAAAAAAAAACGACGTTTTCTGTGAAGTAAAAAACGACATTTTTGAAACGTCACTTTTCAAAGACGATGTTGCATACACAAGCGAGGTTACGTTCACCACTCTTTTTCATTGAAGCTTGCTTCATAACTAGCTTCTGGGCATGCGCGGGTTGAAAAACGTTGTTTTAAACAACGTTTTTGCTACACACGGTGACTTTTTGTGAAAAAAACTACGTTTTGAAAAACGACACAAAAAATTCAAGCATGTTGGAATTTTTTTTGGTCGTTTTTTTTAAGACAAAAAACAACGTTTTGCCCACACACGATCAATTTAAATGACGTTTTAAAAAACTACGTTTTTTTTCATCGCAAAAAACGACCGTGTGTACGCGGCATAAGGGTGGAAAGGAGGTTTGAGCAATTATCTGACACAATCATTCTTGGCTACAGCTGGAGTGGTGTGAACCACCTCTGGGCCTGTCCTTGCAGAGCTGGAAGAATCTCTGCTCTGGTGTGGTTCCTGTCCCCTAAACACACCAGCTGAAGCTCCGAATGGCACCTTTTAGCCTGACTCTGGGAAAAGCCCTTTGAACGCTTAGGGGGGTACCTGATGTTCATAGGACAATTCTGCAGAGGAGAGCATGGAGGAGGAGGATGAGGGGGAAAAGCGCACAGGTCTGGCATCATCACCACCAGCTGTATGGAGACGTGGGGGCATAACAAGCTGCAGCACTGAACCCTGCCCTGCATCCTTTTGATCTGCTAGCAGCATTACCCAGTGTGCTGTGAACGAAATATATCATCCCTGCCCATGCTTGCTGGACCACTTGTCAGTAGTAAGGTGGATTTTGCAGCTGACTGCCTTGCCCAACAATGCCAGAACATTCCCTTCCATGTAATGGTAGAGAGATGGAACGGCCTTACATGAAAAGTAGTAGCGACTGGGAACCAGCCATTGTGGTACAGCACATTGTGCGAATTCACAGAAGGATGCATAATTCACCAGGCTGGAAAGCAGAAATTGGAGAACCAACAGCTTTGTCAAGCTTGCATTGAGGCACTGGGCATGTAGGAGGCAGGTAGTGGGACTGTATGTTTTTTCTGCTGCAGAAGACAAACTGTATAAATTCTGCACTTTGAACAGATGTAGAAAAGAGATGGCAGCAGATAAACAGGTACAACGTTTGTAGAAGTATCTGTTTCATTTGTGTTAACACCTGTGGCTAGTCACTTTAGTGGGTATATGTAAGGGTTTATAACCACTTTAAAGGAGAATTGTGAAATTTAACATACATATTCACCTATGTGGCTGCAGCATCGACCTGATGCTGCAGCCCCCCCCCCCGCCGGCTCTAAGACTGAGAACCGAGTGATCACATGATCACTGACACTCAGTTCTTAGCCTTCACTGAGCTGAAGCAGCGACGGTCAGTCACCAGCTCTCTACTCTGCCCCATCCAGTGCTCACTGGATTGCCAGGCTGTGGAGAGGAAACGAGCAGCTAACTCAGTGACACACAGAGACTGCGTCAGCTGCCGGTCAGGCATCTGGATGGATCCTGACATTAAAGTCAGGATCCTTTAACAGCCTGAACCAGCTCTGTGCTGTCAGTAGATAGCAGGCCCGCTGTCAGCTGAATCTGGGTGACAGGAGTGCAGAAATAAGTGCACTCTGTGACCCAGAAAATAAGTATGGTCAAACAAGTTTTATGGCTAACACTGCAATGTGCACCAGTCTTAACACAGACCCAGTGAGTGTTTTCTAGTCACAAAATAACCAATTTATACTCCCTCAGGACTAAGCCACCAATCTTGGAATCAAATACATACCACTGTACGCCATTTCGATAAATCCTTTCTCCAGGCTTGTGGTAGAATCCAGCATGATAACATGGACAATGGATGGCGGCAACACATTCACCTTTCTCATTCATGTACAAATCTTGGTTACAGACGCAGCCTTCGGTAGAGGCAAATGGCAATAAGCAGGATTCATCTGTTTCACTCAAAGCCATGCAGGTGTGCTGACATGTATCTACATTGTACTGGAAGTTCATTGTAGATGGACATTCTTTTACATATTTATCTGAAAGGAAGAAAAACTGTTGATATTGCTTATCAAATAAATGAATGTGACATATTGAAGGATTTTAAATGAGGCAATATCTCTAGACATCCAGTACACAGTATAGAAATATCCCATTTAAATTTAGACTACTGCAGACAGGAATTGACTGTTCTTTTTTTGTTCTGCCTGACACACATCAAATAGGAAGTTCAGAGATTTTTCATCCATCATAAGGTCAAAGACAGCCATTAAATCCTGAAAACAATTCTAAATTTCCCTGACTCTACATAAAATGAATTGCTTCCAGGTCCTCAACTGGGACTTTAAATAGGAATTGAGAAACATTTCCTGCACTTCCTGCTCTGTCTTCATATACACAAGCAGTGAGTAGAAATCTGCCAAGTTAGGCTGTAGATGGCAATAAATGTTCACATAGGTACTAACTTTTGTTTTGGCTCCAGAAAGGTTTTTTGTTTGTTTAATGCATGCCGTGACGCTTGTTAATGCATTACTGAATTCCAACAGAATTCATTATTGTGATTGGGCCCTGAAGATAAGCCAGGATCTACCCACACATCCTTCTCCCCTTACTATATGAAGGGATAACCATAAGTGTACTGGCAGTTGCTACCCTTGTGTGTCATTTGTCTGTAGGGATGGTAAACTTGTCATAACACAGCATAATAAAGTTTGCAGGCTTTTGCAAAAAATACAAATGCCTGGATCTTACCACAAATATGTTCTCTCCAGTTTTGAAGCCTGATTCCACGCTCAGTACAAGCTCGGATGTAGTTTGAAAATACTGCACATAAACAGTCTTCTGATCTCTTGCACAAACAGGCATCATACAAGCATCTCTACAAGCAAGAAACATTACAAACTGGACCATGAAAGGCAAATACATTTCTGTTTAGTATAAACAAATATAAAACAATACAGACTTTATTTTCAAGGTAACATGGGTCAGATTTGGAACGGGCATGGCTGATAACTTTTAGTGAAGCAAAGGCTAAAAATATATAAAAAAGACTTTGGATGGCATATTTAAAGTGATAGCAAGGGCTTGTTATTGTTTTTTTAACCACTTAACCCCCGGACCATATTGCTGGTCAATGAACGGGACAGTGTTTGCGATTCGGCACTGCGACGCTTTAACCACTTAAGACCCGGACACATATGCTGCTAAATGACCCAAGGTGTTTTTACAATTCGGCGCTGCGTCGCTTTAACAGACAATTGCGCGGTCGTGCGACGTGGCTCCCAAACAAAATTTGCGTCCTTTTCTTCCCACAAATAGAGATTTCTTTTGGTGGTATTTGATCGCCTCTGCGATATTTATTTGTTGCGCTATAAACTAAAATAGAGCGACAATTTTGAAAAAAATCACTATTTTTTACTTTTTGTTATAAAAAAAATCAAATAAACTAAATTTTAGTAAAACATTTAGGCCAAAATTAATTCAGCCACATGTCTTTAGTAAAAAAAAAAAATCGCAATAAAAAAAAATAGCTACCTAGCGGGAACAGCGACACTAATACAGCGATCAGAAAAATGATCGCTTAGTGATGCTGGCAATAGGGAGTGAAAGAGTTAACTAGGGCAGTGATCAGGGGGTTAAAACTTTATTAGGGGGGGGGGTACAGGGCTACCCTGAACCTAACACTAACTAACTTTCACACTGTCTGTCACACTGACACTAAATGCAGTGATTAGATCACTGCATTCAGTGACACTGTGACAGGGGGGTGGGGGTATGATCACAAGGGGTTAATGTGCCTATGTGTGTGTGTGTCAGTGTTGTGTTGGTGCACACTTACTGTGGATGTCTTCTCTCATCAGCAGCGGTGGAAAACACCGCTGCGATGAGAGATGACATAATTTCCTCCTCCTGTGTAAACACAGGAGGAGGAACTGACACGAAGGGGGAGCGCTCCCATTGGCTGGGAGGGATCGCCGGGGGGGCGGAAAAAACGGACATCCGCCCGCCCGTCGGCGATCGCTCCCAGAGCCAGGGGGACCGCCGCACGCCGCGGAGGGGGTCCCGATCGGACCTTGTGCCTGTACGAGCCATGTTGTGGCCGTACATAGGCGTGCGGCGGTCCTTAAGTGGTTAACTAACAATTTCGTGGTTGTGCTAACTGGCTCCCAAACAAAATTGGTGTCCTTTTTTTCCCACAAATAGAGCTTTCTTTTGGTGGTATTTGATCACTTCTGCGGTTTTTAGTTTTTGACTTATAAACAAAAATAGAGCGACAATTTTGAAAATAAAATTTATATTTTTTACTTTTTGATATAACTATCCCCAACAATGTATAAAAAACGTTTTTTTTTTCCTCAGTTTAGGCCGATACGTATTCTTCTACATATTTTTCGTAAAGAAAAAAAAATCGTAATAAGCAAATTTATAGTGTTTACAAAATAGGGGATAGTTTTGTGGCATTTTTTTTTTTTTTTTTTTTACTAGTAATGGCAGGGATCAGCGATTTTTATCGGTACTGCAACATTATGGCAGACACTTTTGACACATTTTTGTGACCATTGGCATTTTTATAGCAATCAGTGTAATAAAAAATGCATTGATTACTATAAAAATGCCACTGGCAGGAAAGGGGTTAACACTAGGGGGCGAGAAAGGGGTTAAGTATGTTCCCTGGGTGTGTTCTAACTGAAGGGGGGGTGGACTGACTAGGGGAAATGACTGATCGCTGTTCATACATTGTATGAACAGAGGATCAGGCATTTCTCCCATGACAGGACCAGGAGTTTTGTGTTTACACACACAGTTCTCGCTCTGTAACAGGGGCGGACTGACCATTGAGTCACTCGGGCACTGCCCGAGGGCCCCATGCCACTAAGTAAAACCACTCAGTAAAACCAGGGACAGTATGTAAAAATCTGTGTTTTTTTTTTACATCTGTCCCTGATATGTCCGAAACTGTGAAAATCCAGAGATTTTAGCTGCCCCACCTCTGCACTGCCTTCTGGCATGGTGGCAATCTTCTATTGCCCGGGGGCCCCATGAGTTGTCAGTCCGCCCTTGCTCTGTAATGAGCGATCGCGGTTACCCGGCGGCGATCGTGCTTGCTGGGCACGCGCGCGGGAGTCAGGGGTGAGCGGGGAGCGTGCGTGCCTCTGGCGGCGTGTGCATGCCCCTATTGGCTGCTTGGCGAGATGATGTAGATCTACGTGATCTCGCCCAGCAGGGCCGACCTGCCACCGTATAACTGCGGCTGCTGGTCGGCAAGAAGTTAAATAACAAACATGTTATACTCACCTGTTCTGTGCAGTAGTTTTGCAGAGATCAGCCTGGATTCTCCTCCTTTTTGGTCCTCCACCGGTGCTCCTGGCACCTCCCTCTTGCAAAGTGCCCCAACAGCAAGCAGCTTGTTGTGGGGGCACCCAAGCAGGTGTGCTCCTGAGCCCCTGCTTTGTGTGTCCATTTATCACAAAGAGCTGCAGGCCCTGTCCCTCTCTCTTCTGCACAGGACAGTGATCATGTTGTTGCTACTTTTGTAAGATAATATCTGGATTTACAGAGTCATTTAGAGTATGCAAAATCGGTTTACCTACTTTGGGGCTATTGAGTATTATATTTAAATTACAATTTTTATGTCTGGAGTTTAGTTTTAAAGGTACATTTGTACAGATGTCCACAAGCATAACAATCTTAATCACTGGACCTACTGTATGTATATAACAGATTGTACATTTATGTTTAATGTGGGGTCCTTAATGGCATGTGTGCTGGCCATCCATATAATGCTAAAAACTAAAAAAAAAACACATCCATATAATGTCATTTCTGTACTTTTTGTTATTATAGAATTAAATTACACATCAACATTAAAAAAAAAAAAAAAAAAAAAAAATTTGGCTGCTCTAACGATGAACTGGGTGTCTCATGTCTAAGGCCGTGTACCAGTTTCCGCGGACATGTCCGATCGTCTGTACAGCCTGCTTAGAAACTTGTCCGCTGGAAACCTGTCCGTCGGACATGTCCGCTGGTTTGTACTTCCTTGTTTGCGCAACGTCACGGCGTCAACGTCACCGCCACGTCACCACGTTGTCTGTCCCCAGGAATTTTGGTCTGATGGTGTGTACACACATCAGACCAAAATATCCCAGGAGACATGTCTGATGAAAACGGTCCGCGGTCCGTTTTCATCGGACATGTCTCCTCGTGTGTACGCGCCCTTAGAGGGTGAATACTTTAGTCAGTTATTTTATGGGTAAAGTTTGTCTATATTTTAACATGGAGACATGCCAAAAAACAACGTTTTATTCCATGATGAAAAACGATCGCGTGTACGTGGCATCAGTTTTTTTTAACCACTTGCTTACTGGGCACATATATCCTCCCTCCTGCCCAGGTGAAATTTCAGCTTCCGACACTGCGTCGCTTTAACTGACAACCGTTGCAGTCGTGCGACGTGGCTCCCAAACAAAATTGCCGTCCTTTTTTCCCCACAAGTAGAGATTTATTTTGGTGGTATTTTATCACCTGTGCGGTTTTTATTTTTTGCGCTATAAACAAAAAAGTGCGACAATTTTGAAAAAAATACCATATTTTCTACTTGTTGCTATAATAAATATCCAAATTAAAAAAAAAAAAAAAAAATTTTTTTTCTCAGTTTAGGCCGATACGTATTCTTCTACATATTTTTGGTAAAAAAAATAAAATAAAAAGATCGCAATAAGCGACTGGTTTGCGCAAAAGTTATAGCGCCTACAAAATAGGGGACATAATTATTTTTTATGATTTATTTTCTTACTAGAAATGGCGGCAATCTGCGATTTTTATTGGGACTGCGACATTATGGCAGACACATCGGACACTTTTGACACATTTTTGGCGCCATTCACATTTATACTGCGATCAGTGCTATAAATATGCACTAATTACTGTATAAATGTGACTGGCATTGAAGGGGTTAACACTAGGGGGTGAGGAAGGGGTTAAATATGTACCCTGCATAGTGTTCTAACTGTGGGGGAGGGGGACTGACTGGGGAGGTGATCGATCTGTGTCTCGGTCTCCTCTCTCCATGACAGGACGCTGTCTCTGTGTGAGCCGGCAATGAGAGATGATCTTTTAGGTTTACATTTGAGATCATCTCTCATTGGCCGCACAGATCGCATCGCAAACGGCCACTCTGATTGGCCGTTCGGGGCGATCTGTATTTGGCAGTGTCCAAGGGACACGGCCAACACAGAGTTTCCACGCTGCGCACTCTGGAGCGCACGCGGGGGAACGCCCAAAGGGGAGGACGTCAATTGACGTCCTGTTGGATATTCAGGTCCACGCTGTAGCCGTCATTCGGCTATAGCGCGGGCCTCAAGTAGTTAAGTATGATGCTACAAGCTTGGTGCACCTATTTTTGAGCAGTTTCTCCCATTTTCCCATCTTCTTCTTCTTTGCAGGCTCTCTCAAGCTCCATCAGGTTAGACGGGGAGCCATTTTCAGAATTCTCTCAGGGTTCAAGTCTGGGCCACTCAAGCACCCAAGCAACCTCCTGTGTTCACTAAGCAGCAGGGCAGCCACTCAGCACAGGACCCAGAAGCCAGGTGGCAGCTTCCACAGGGATTGGCAAGTATGGCACATGCATACTTAAAGTGGTCAAACTGGACCAATGTACTGTAACTATACAAATAGCCATACCTGGAATTCAGCTTTAAAAACATGTTACAAATCAAAATTTTTATTAAATTTGAAAGAATTTCCAAAACTGATGCATCTCATACTTATTATTGATTAGAAGATGATTTTCATTGTGATTAATTAATAGATTGGTAAAGTAATTGATTGATTAATAAACAGTACCTGATAATAAACTGTTGGATCAACTACAGAATGACAAGCTGAGAAAACCTCATTTCCGGAATTCAGCTTGGAGCACCAGTCATGTGCATACGATTCTGTGTGTAAAATGACAGTGTTGTTACAGCTATGAAAATGATGATGCTATGAAGGAATACTGATTTTGGGGTATCTATGGAGAAACTTTTTTTGTTAGTTTTTTTGTTAGGTTCAAAACCCTCCCTTATCTATCCAAAAATGTCAGGGATTTAATGTTTTCCGTGTTCCCAGCAAGGAGATTCACCCTGTTTATCCTGGTAGGCATTGCCAGTGGGATAGAAGGTGATAGGGCATCTAAAATTATACTACTACTTTAATACGGTAGAGACAGACCCTGGCCATTGTCAAAAATTCTGCATACCATAAAATTCCCACTTGGGTGTAAATATAGTCAAACATAACTCAGAGATAATGGGTCTTACTTACATGTGAAAAGCATATACTGTATACATATACTATTAGCATAACACTATTTTATATATACTCAGTAAATTTTTATTTGATCAAAAATGACACCACACTTATTGCAGGGCTCAGAAAAGCCCGGAGCAAAAGAAAAGAAATGCCATAGGCGGAGGGCTGGCATGACGATGGGAACAGGGCACTGGAGTAAGGGGTGTCAGGATTGGAGGAAGGAGGTGGGAGGGGGAGTGAGGTATTATAAAATAGTTAGTCCCGCCCACCTCTGTAACACAATTCCCTGGGAAAGTTCAGTCATGTCCAGGGTGCAGGAACTCTTAGCTGAGCTGAGGGCCGAGGCCTCAGTGAGGGGGCAGGACTGGGTTCAGCAGAACCTTGCGCCGCTGATGGGGACACAGCCGGAGGTTCCCCAGGCTAGGGGGAGGGAGTCAGCGCGAGCTAGGCAGTCTAAGCCGCCTGAGCGCTTCTCTCCTGACCTCTCCCCCTGAGCTAGACGCCGCACCGGGAATCCCGCTCCTCGGGCCCCTTCGGGTCCTCCCGCGAAGCGGAGGCACGCCGCCGGCATGGGGGACACCGGAAGGAATCCCCAGCATGGGCGCAGCTCCACGGGCGGCCGGTCCGGGAGCTCCGGATCGGCGGCTACGCCCGTTCGTCGGCGGGAACCGGAGCGCGCGGGCCCCTCCTCCCACGTGGGGGGGCCTCGGCAGACAAGATCGCAGGTGGCGGAATCTGGGCCTGCTACCGCCGCGGCCGGGTACCAGCACCAGATGGAGGGGGAGTCCAGGAGTTCGGCGACGCTGCAGGTGGGAGACGGCAGGGCTGGAGAGAGCCCCCCCGGTACGGGGAAAGCATCCAAGAAATCCACACACGGGTCTGTGGGCCTGAGGCGCAGGCAGGCGGCGACAGGACCCGCGGCATCCAGGGCCCCATCGCCTGGAGGGCTTTCGTCCGAGGAGGAGCAAGCTGTGGACCGATCGGAAGGGGAATTGTCTGGATCTGAGGAGGAGCGGAGGTCACCGGAGCGTTCGGCAGCGAGGGATGCAGGACGGTCGGCTGATGGGTCTCATCCTAGGCAGCCCGGTGAGTCCGTTTTAAATTTACCTTCCATTGACATGGCTGCGGTTGGGGCTGCTAGGGGTAGTCATGCGGGTGTGTGTGTGCAGCGCGGTGTGGTTGGGGGGGCCCCCGGAGGGGAGGAGGCTGGTTTTCAGGGTTTTCTAGCTGGGATCAAGGATTTGATGAGACGTTTTGAACAAGGGGGGCCAGGGGATTGTCCGGCGGCTGCATGGGTGCCAACGGCTGGGGGAGACAGTGTGATGACTGCTGCGATCATAGCTCCTGTGGTTGCGGCATCAGTTTACGCCCCTGTGGCTGCGGTGGCCGCTGCGGTGGGGCAGGATTCCCAAAAGGGTGAGAGGCAGGATCTGGTTAGGTTGGCAGACGCGGCAAAATGCGAAGTGTATGTTTGCTTCGAGGGCCCGTTAGGTACTCACCTAAAGGCGGAGGTTCACGAAAAGATCGGCAAGGGTGAGTATGTGGAAATGTTTTCCTTGTTGCCACTGGAAAAGTTTAACCTGGATAGGGTCAAGCCGGACGACTCCAAAAAGGAGGACGAGGAGAAGCATAGGTATCGGCTGATCCCGCGTACGTTCACAAATTGGCTGCAGGCTTTCGGTATTTTGGCTAGTGTGATTTGTACAAAAAAGACAGAATGTGGGGCAGCGTTGTTTGGGTACCAGGACTCCATTGGGGAGGCATATAGGGTATACGGGGGCACTGCGTGGCTCCGTTACGATGAGCAATTTAGGCAGCGTATGGCGGTGCGTCCGGACCTGCGTTGGGACCACAAGGACATAAATTTGTGGGTGCGTTTGATGATATCCGCCAAGGCCCCGAACCAGTTTTTACAGGGGGGGGGGGGGGGGCGGTGGATCGTCTTCCCTTGGACAGCCGGCCAGTAGAACAAAGGGGGTTTGTTGGCAGTTTAATTCAGGGAGTTGCAAGTTTGGATCCTCTTGCCGTTTCAAGCACGAGTGCTCGGGATGTGGGGGATCCCACGCCTCAGCCCGGTGCTTCAAGCAAGGAAAGGGGCGTCAGGGAGAGTCTTCTAACAAAAGGGAGGACTCCAGTGATGGTGGGAAGGATGCGTCCGTTCCTAAATAGGTACCCGGACAGGCAGGCGGCGAGGTTACTGGAACGGGGTTTCACGGACGGTTTTCATATTCCGTGTTCATTGCAGGCGGTTCCGCCTGTGCCCCGAAATTTATGATCGGCCTTGCGCCACCCAGAGGTTGTTTCTGAGAAATTGTTCAAGGAAGTTTCCTTGGGTCGCATGTCCGGCCCCTTTGCTGAGGCTCCCCTCCCGGATTTGGTAGTGTCCCCGTTAGGTGTGGTACCAAAAAAGGAGCCCAATAAGTTTAGGCTGATTCATCACCTTTCTTTCCCAAAAGGGGGTCGGTGAATGAGGCTATTGACAAGGACACGTGTACGGTTACCCACACGTTGTTTGACGCGGCAATTCATTGGGTGCGTTTTTATGGTCGCGGTGCTCTGATGGCAAAAGCGGATGTGGAGGCGGCTTTTAGACTCCTACCTGTCCACCCTGACAGTTTCAGGTTCTTGGGGTGCATATGGGGGGGGGAATTCTTTGTGGACCAGTGCCTGCCCATGGGTTGTTCGGTTTCATGCTCGCTGTTTGAAACGTTTAGTTCATTTTTGGAATGGGTGGTTCGAGATGTTTCCGGGGTTAATTCCGTTATCCACTACCTGGATGACTTCCTTTGCGTGGGACCAGCAGGATCCAGGGTTAGTGCGGTTTTGTTAGGCACTTTGCAACACATTGCGGACAGGTTTGGGGTTTCGCTGGCGCCGGACAAGACGGAAGGCCCTACGACGACCATTACATTCCTGGGGATCACGATTGACTCCGAGGCCATGGAATGCCGCTTGCCGGAAGGCAAGGTTGAAGATTTGAAGGAAGTGATTCAAGGTATGTTGGCCATGCGTAAGGTTCAATTGAGGCCGCTGCAATCTTTGCTGGGGAAGCTCAATTTTGCTTGTCGCATTGTACCTATGGGTAGGGCCTTTTACCGACGGCTGTCGGCTAGTACGGCGGGGGTGTGCTCGCCTCACCATTTCGTTCGCTGCTGGTGAGGGTTCTTGTTGGGATGAAAGCACAGAATTCCAAATAGGATTTTTTTTAATTCACTTCTGAACCATAAGATGCAATTTACTTGATAGTATATGTAATCACAGTATCCCAATTAAGGATATTCATCCCAATCTAGATGTATATCAATGTGACTGGGGTAGCATGGACTTGAAAAGTATGTACTGTATATAATGTGGCTCACCTATCTACATTAAATGTCTGAATTTAACCGCTCAAATACGATAAAGTTCAGAAATGTATAGCACATTATATACATGTGTAGCGCCCCCTTACTTTCAGTACGGGCGCTACGCTAAAGTTAGTGGGCGAATGGGAGAGTTAATTTTGATCCCATTCATAACTGGACAAATTGCAGACTGCTGCTATTTCAGAACTGTCTTTGGATCAGTCTGCAGCACAGGGGTGTGATTACACCCCTGGGCGGCAGTTAGTGCTGGAGGGGTTCTGACAGAGCCACTTTTCCCCAGCAGCCAATTAGAGGAGTTCTTCCCTCGCTGGGCATGCTGGGGAGGGGTATATCTGTGGCAGCTTCCACGTGTTTGGGGTCGGTGGTCAGTTTTTCTTCTCTGCGCGGGGTCCACGTTCCAGGTGTGGCATCCACCTTCAGGGTGCGTGCATCCACGGACCCCGCTCGCATGGCCCACCTGGCCAGAACCACCCGTTCTATGGAGACCCATCTGGATGTCGATGGGGGCCCCAGTGACTTACTGCGTCCCCAATCCTACTGAGAAGATCCCAGGCTGTGTGCCATTCGATGGGGGATCGGCTTGAGGAGAACCCGGAGTCAGGTTATCCAAAAGGGCTTGAACGAACCATCGGGGATCTGGCTACCGGAATTGACAGGTACATGACAGCTGTCAAACGGTGACCCCTTTCATTGCATTTACTGGGAGGATTCGCTCAATCCGAATTGTTCTTTGAGTACTGAAGTACTAAAGCCTGTGGTAGAGGACTGAGCCAGGTCTTTCATAGAGACCTGTTCCTCCCAGCAACTTAAAAGTGACATACCGGCTGCCAGACTTATAACAAGGGTCTGTCCGGAGGCACTTCACCCACTCTGGCGAGAGTGGTAATGAACTGTGTCTACTACTACTGAGAGCAGGACTGCTCTACTTCTTATCCAGGCCTGATACCGCACTGTTCTTTATTGCTTCATCAACCTGTCCTATTCTCTGTTGATGTTGGCTGTTGTTGGGCCCTGGAATAAAGCATTTGAAAACACATCTGGTGACTGGACATTCACTCACTGCTACTACTCACTACTACTACCCCTAGACACACTACAAGGTAACTTAATATGCCAATCCCAAACAACAACCAGCGGCTCCTTTGTGGGTGAGCGCTACACATGCATGGTTGTACAAAGTTCAAATGTGATCTTGGTGACCGTCTAAAAAAAATCTACCAAATACATGAGGTAAATCAGTTGGGTGCAGTGCAGACAAGTAGGACCCCTAGCAGTGCAGGCAGTCCTATAAAAACATTAATTGTGAAGATGGGTGGGTTCTAATTATACACAATTGCATCAAATGAATGAAATATAATGATAAAATGTCTTAAATCGGTCAAACTGGCTGATTATGCTTGTCTTGCATTTCTTTAAAGGATTTGTGCACAATTAGAACTAAATTTATTTTGTTTAGAACTTCATGTATGTCATTTATGTAGGACTCCCTACACCATGGGTCTTCAAACTACAGCCCTCCAGTTGTTCAGGAACTACAATTCCCATCATGTCTGTGAATGCCAGTGTGTTACAATGCCTCATTAGAGATGTCGCGAACATAAAATTTTTCGTTCGCGAGCGGGAACGCGAATTTCTGCAAATGTTCACGAACGGGCGAACCACCATAGACTTCAATAGACAGGCACATTTTAAAACCCACAGGGACTCTTTCTGGCCACAATAGTGATGGAAAAGTTGTTTCAAGGGGACTAACACCTGGACTGTGGCATGCCGTAGGGGGATCCATGGCAAAACTCCCATGGAAAATATGTAGTTGTCGCAGAGTCGGGTTTTAATCCATAAAGGGCATAAATCACCTAACATTCCTAAATTGTTTGGAATAACGTGCTTTAAAACATCAGGTATGATGTTGTATCGATCAGGTAGTGTAAGGTTTACGCCCGCTTAATAGTGACAGACCAAACTCTGACAGAACAAACTCCCCGTTTAATGCACCGCAAACAACCGCTAACAGTCCATTTGCACAACCGCAAACTCCCCATTTGCACAAGGTTGGATACCAAGCTAGCCATGTCCTGTTCCTTGTCCTCACTGACGTCATCGAATATCTCTTCCTCCACCCAGCCACGTACAACACCAAGGGTCCCTGAAATGTGACAACAAGCCCCCTGGGATGCCTGCTGTGGTTGGTCTTCCACCTCCTCAAAGCCATCTTCCTTCTCTGACTCCTCTTCTTCAGACTCCTCTCCCTGCATTGCGCAGGTCCAGCAATTGACGATGACAAGGCTGCTTTTGGTGGTGATGGTTGGTGACCACAACTCTTCCTCTTCATGCTCATCTACAGCACATCCAGCACTCTTCGTAGGGCACACTCCAGAAAAAAACGCATATCGGATGAGGTCGATGATGTTGCCTTGGGTTTGACTGATCAGGTTTGTCACCTCTGCAAAAGGATGCATGAGCCTACAGCCATTGTGCATTAGCGTTCAGTAACGCGGACAAAAAATACCCAGCTCCGCAGAGACTGTCCTGTTTTTTATAAATATTTTCTAACAGTTTAATCTCTGTTTTGTCCCCTATCAGGGGCCGGTGTATGGAATAGATTTTAGGAACCGGGAGATGGAAAAAGATGCTTTGTCGGTCCTCTTCCTATTCGTTTAAACCCTGTTATGTCCCCTATCAGGGGACGTGTATGGAATAGATTTTAGACAACCGCAAAGAGTTGTCAATAGTTGACACACTCATGACATAAATTGTATTCCTCTATGCGTCAATCTTGGTGTAGTGATTAGTGTTGCTCACGAATATTCGCATTGCGAATATTCGTAACGAATATTGCATATTCGAGTATTCGCAAATAAATCGAATATCGTGGTGAATATTCGATATTGCGAATATTCGTATTTTTTCAAATTTATTTTTAAAACAGATCACATCCTAGTGATCTCCATCGACGTCTAAAAGCATTGCTGGTATTATTAGAGACCCTGGGCCAAGTAGCTGAGGCGATCCTTTTATGTTGCCGAATATTCGCAATGCGAATATTCGTATTACAAATATTCGCAAATACTTTCTCTGCCCTTCTGTGTTTTGTGTATAAAAAAATAAAAAATAAATTTGCTTTAGTTTAGTAATATAAGTTTGTGTAAGTAGAGTTAGTGTTTAGTGCATATTAGTTTAGTAATCCAGGAAATGATCTCCGTTTTCGCGCGTTGACGAGAATTTCGCAATCAATTTTGCATTCGCAAAATTTCGCATTCGCAGTAGCGAAATTTCGCAAAAAAATTTGTTTGATAAAATATCACGAATATTCGATATTAACGAATATTTCACGAATGATCTTCTATATATTCGTGAAATATCGCGAAATCGAATATGGCGTATTCCGCTCAACACTAGTAGCGATGACTGTGCTGGTGCGCACGTTTGGGAGATGTTTTTTTTTTCAAAGCCTATGATCATGCTGAGGTAGTTAGGTGACAGTTAAGTGACAGAAAACAATAATTCTGCAGTGTCGGCCTTTTTTTTAGATTAGTTTAGTTGTACTATGTGTGCAAGCTACTGTGACACCAGATATGAGTGGCACTGGTGACACTGGCAGAGGTTGGCAGAGTAGACGCTGTAGGCCTGACACACACATTTGCAGACAACTGACTGCTATTCTATTACAGTCAATTTTTTTTTTTTTTTAAATGTAATCTACTGTGACACCAGATATGAGTGGTGGCACTTGGCGAGTGGGCACAATATACGCTGTGAGCCTGACACACACGCTGGCAGGCAACTGCAATTACATTGGAATAATGGAAAAGAACACTGCGCTAAACAAAAAACATAAATGCTGCCAGTACCAAAAAATTGTAAATACAAATTCAGAAAAACGTAGAAGTATGAGAGGTACAGCGCAAATATAATGTATGTGAAAAATTCAGTGATGACACCAAAAAGTAAAACATTTATGAAAAAAAAGAAAATACAAAAGTACAAAAAATATATAAAAACTGGTGGTATTAACACCAAAATGTATAAATCAAATAACCACAACCTGAAAGTGTACATATACCAAAAACAAAGTAGGTAAATATCAACCTATGAGTGACCCAAAAGGAATGAATGTGCAATCAATCATAAGGTTTAGCATATATTGGCATATCCTGGAATAGTGAAAATATAAATTGTAAACGCTAAGTCCCAAGTGAAATAGAGTGAAAAGTGAGTCCAGAATCTTCTTAACAAAAATGATGTGATCTCAGAGGATAAACTTCCTTTCACCAAGTGGACACCCGAGTGAGAGAGATGTAGTCTCCTTACCAGATAATAACACCACAGTCAGGTCTAATCAGGCGCAGGGTGTTTAAAGTCTCCCAAAAAGACTAATAACTGGAACCTTTTCAGATGTGCTGAATCAAACGCTGATGAGGATCTCAGGCATATAAACGAAAAACAAGAAACAAGCCCATAGTGTGAACTGCGACAAGGGAACTTTAATAAATAATAGAAATGCACTTACAAAGGAAGATGTATTGTGCGCGTTTGTATACAAATTCATTCATGCGGTGCAAGCGATTACCGGCATCTCCTCCCGTCCCATCTGTTGTGTCAGTCTATCTTTTCTGTGAAACGTGATGACGCTAGGATGCAAGCTACACCTACACGTTTCGTCATATGTTGAGGTCGTCTGGGATTAGATACAGAAAATACAGAAAAAAAAAAGCAGACTGATGGACTAGCCCTAAAAGGGGCTTTCTGGGGTGCTGTCAGGATGCTGTCCTTACAGCAGAGATCAGATGAGTCTTTCAGGACTGGAGTGGACACTTAATTCACTGGCCTAGCTATGGATTTCCCTTTTAAATCAGCAGCATCTACACTGTCCCTCCTCTCACTAAGACTGCAGATTCAGAATGAATCTAAAATAGATGTTTTCCAGGAGGTGGGAGGGTCTGGGAGGGAGGGTATGCTACTGATTGGCTGGAATGTGTCTGACTGTGAGGTACAGGGTCAAAGTTTGCTCAATGATGACGAATAGGGGGC
This sequence comes from Rana kukunoris, assembly GCA_029574335.1. NCBI lineage: Eukaryota > Metazoa > Chordata > Amphibia > Anura > Ranidae > Rana > Rana kukunoris. Next base: position 212,101,237 of record CM056059.1, on the reverse strand, counting down.
AGACCGAACATCGCATATGTTCACCTGCCCGCATAGTTCGGGACATCTCTATGCCTCATTTGTATTTCTACAACAGCTGGAGGGCCATAGTTTGAGGATCGCTGGCCTACACTGTCATGGGTCCTTCTTGTAAGCATTGCACCCTGTGAATTGCCTAATATGTTTGGTGAAGGTTTTAGATCCAAGCAATGAGATCATATTTGAAATATGTACTTCCATAATTAGCCGGGACATTACTCAATGCATATATATATTATGTATGTATTACAAACTCCTGGACTTTTCCATATGGGAGCTGTTGATATCAGACATTCGTATGGATGAGTCACATGCTATAGGGAGCACACTTGTCAAATCAATGCTACCCTAGCCACATGGATGTTATACATCTTTGCACATTAGATTGCGATGAACAGTCCTAATTGGAAAACTGTGATTAGATCTACTATCAAGTCAATTGCATCTTATGATTCAGAAGTGAACTTTAAATTTCATATTTGGAGTTCTGTGCTCTCATCCCAAGAACTTTCACCAGCAGTGATTAGATCTGGTCTAAGGGGTGCTGTGTTTGCACTTCTGGTGTAAGGGGTGCTGTGGTTGCACATCTGATGTAAGGGGTTCTATGGTTGCACCCCTGGTGTAAGGAGTGCTGTGGTTGCACCTCTGGTGTAAGGGGTGCTGTGGTTGCACCTCGGGTGTAAGGGGGGTTGTGGTTGCACATCTGATGTAAGGGGGGCTGTGGTGGCGACATCTGATGTAAGGGGAGCTGCAGTGGGGACACCTGATGTAAGGGGAGCTGCAGTGGGGACACCTGATGTAAGGGGAGCTGCAGTGGGGACACCTGATGTAAGGGGGTATTCTGATAGAGACACCTTATGTAACCTGTTCTATTGTCTTTTACTTGAAATGTGGATGAGATTAACCTACTTTTACATTATATTAGAGAGCAATTCGGACCTCAGCTGAAAGAAAATTTTAGCAACTGGGCCTCCTTGAATTTCGGTTTATTAACCCAGTTCTAGGTGGACAATTTCTGTGTTGCAGGAATGTGCACAAAATTGTGTGCAATCTTGCAATGTAAAAAAAAAACACACAACCTTTTTGCAGGTGTGCGGTGGTGCCTTTAAATCTTAATGGCACTACCACACCTCTTGCTTTTGTGCTCATTCATCTGCAGCAAAACATATGGTAACAAAAGAGAATGTGTTTTGGTCCAGCACAATTTAAAAAAAAAGTTTATACAGGCTTTACATCTATTTTTATTACATTTTGTTTTGTAAACTACAAAAAATAAATTAAAAAAATCAGCACGGCGCTATAGTGTTTGGGTTTGGTGTGATGGAAAGTGATGTGAGCTTCCTTATGGGAACTGGCACTACACTGTGTACAGAATTTTAAGGCAAGTGAGTATTTTGACCAAATCATATTTTTTCTGCATAATGTCCAAATTTAAGCTGGATAAAATTAAATGCTTATTGGATTTATGCAAATCAGGTTATGTGCATTTGTGGGGGAGGTTGTGGCCTAAGGAGATCAACACCCTATATCAAGGTGTGCATAATTTGTAGGCAGCTTTTTTCCACTCAGGTAAAATGGGCCAAAAAAGAGATTAAGGAGTTGTAAAGGATTTTTATTTTCTGAAATGACTGTTTACAGGCTATAGAGACATAATAGTTAACTGATTCCTTTTAAAAATGATTAAAAAATAGATAAAAATCAATCATATAATGTGCCCACAGTTTCAGTTTAGTTTTTCATCTAGTTTCATGCATGTGTAAAGTACAGAGACACAGAGCCAATACAAGGCAGTGTTTGTTTTTAAAATGAAACTGATTGGTTCTGAGGGGTTTTAGACACACAGTAATCACACCTCCTTGATTAGAGACCACATAGAGAATCTCCCAGTACTTGTTTCATAAGGAAACAGACAACCAGGAAGTGTGCAGAACAGAGAAGGATTACAGCAAAAACGAACAATGAGGACATGAAAACAGGACTGCATTAGGGTAAAGGAAGCTATTTATCTAAAAAAAAAAATCATTTAGTGACCCTTTAAGGCTCGTACACACAGTTTGATTGCTGCACAATCGAGCGTCAGATTTTTGGCAAAAGTGTGTGTGCAGGATTTTGTCTAGCTTACTAACTATCTGCAAATTGTCGTTTGACAAACATGAACGTAGTGACGTACTTATGAGAGTATGAAGAGGAACATAATTTCTCAAGCACCACCCTTTGGGCCCCTACTGCTAATTTTGTGTTAGTAGAAGGTTGGTGAGCGTTGATTCATGATTTTCAGATCGTACAAGACAAATCCCTTTTAAAATACGTTTGGCATAACTACATCAGTATCACCGGCAAAGCAGATTCATTATTATCCCATTAAAGGAGATGAGAATTTTGACATTTCATCAAATTGCTGCATCATGAATGTTAATTCTAGATTACGAATAGTAATTTACAAGACATCACTCTTCCCAGTCATTCTTTGATTTTGAGCATGTGTGTTTGTACTTTCGACATTTGTGTGACGGATTTCTGTACTGACCATCTGAAAATCAGACGTTGAGTTCACATCTGACAAAATTTTTTTAGACTGCTCATCCAGCTTTTGTCTGATGAAAAAGTCAAATCGTCTGTCGAATGCATCATACTAATGATCCAAAAATCCACAGACAGCTTGTCTTCAGACTTTTCCCTTCTGATTATTGTACCGTGTGTACAAGGTCTTAGGCTCGGTTCATGCCTAAACCGGGCATGGATCGCACAGCAACGCTGTCCGTCCTTATTCTCCATTTCAGGGACAAATTAGGGCAGAATCTTTGTCTGAATTTGGCCCTGAAACAGAGGCAAAGACACGCAGCATTTTAATGCAGTGTGCTTCGCAGCCGCCCAAAGGCATGTGAACCGGCTCCATAGAGAGCCTTTTACATTCTCCTACTATGTGAAACCCTACGGGAAACCCGCATCCAATTCCCATAGGTGTGAACCCAGCCTTAACTGTCTCTGAAAAGCCCAAAAAATTAAAAAGTCTTCCAGAGGGATGCAGCACTTGCTAAGAATTTGGGGTGTGATCACAAAACCATCAAATGTTGTGTTTCAATTAGTTAACAGGGTCGCAAGAAATGTGTTGAGAAAAAAAGACGCACATTAACTGTCATAGATTTGAGAAGAATCAAACGTAAAGCTACCAGGAACTCATTATTCTCCAGTGCTTACATATTCCGGAACTGCAACCTACCTGGAGTGCCTAGAAGTACGAGGTGCTCAGAGACATGTCCAAGGTAAGGAATACTGAAACTTGACCACCACCAGGGGCGGACTGACCATTGAGCCACTCTGGCTCTGCCCGAGGGCCCCATGTCACTAGGGGGCCCCATCAGGGTTGCCAGGCTCAGTAAAACTAGGGACAGTATGTAAAAATCAGTTTTTTTTACATCTGTACCTTATATGTCTGAAACCAACATGCTTCTGAATGAATGAATGAATGAAAAAAACAACTTATATAGCGCAGCACATGCGAACTGAATCACCTCTGGGGGCTTGTTGTTCCTGTCTCATTTGATATCAAAAGAGATGAGTCTTGATCTTTCTCCTGAATGCTAAGTGATCCTCCTCCAACCGAATGCTGGTTGGTAAAGCGTTCCATAGTCTGGGACCTTGGAACGCAAATCTTCTTTCTCCTTTGGACTTGTAGTTGGCTTTCGAGAACCTGAAGCAGGTTTTGATTGGTGGATCGCAAAACACGATTGGGATTGTGGGCTTTTATTTTTTCGCATAAATAATGGGGGGCGTTCCTATGGACACATCTATGCGAAAGACAGAGAGCTTTAAAAGTAATTCTGTCTTTAACTGGCAGCCAATGAAGGGCTCTCAGTGAAGGTGAGATGGATTCCCATGGTTTTTTCCCAGTCACAAGTCTGGCGGCCGTATTCTAAACGACTTGCAGACGAGCGATTTGGTACTTGGGGAGTCCAAGGTAAAGGGCATTTGCATAGTCCAATCTAGAGTTTAGCTTCTGATGTGAAAATCCCGAGATTTTAGCTGCCCGCCTCTGCACTGCCTCCTGGCGTGGTGGCCATCTGTAAGCCCAGGGGCCCATAGTCTTCCATTGCCCGGGGGCCCCATGAGTTGTCAGTGCGCCCCTGACCACCACTGAACAAGACACAGAAGATGAAACATCAAGACTGGGCCAAGAAATATCTAAAGAGATTTTTCAAAGGTTTTATGGACTGATAAGATGAGAGTGACTCTTGATGATGCAGATCGACGGGCCTGTGGCTGGATCAGTAAAGATGCACAAAGCTCCACTTTGATTCAGACTCTAGCAAGGTGGAGGTGGGGTACTGGGTTGGTATTATTAAAAATGTGATAGTTTCCATCCGGGTTGAAGTTGGACTCAAAATTAACTCCCAAACCTACTGCCAGTGTTTAGAAGACACTTTCTTCAAGTAGTGGAACAGGAAAAAGTCTGCATCTTTCAAGAAGACCATGATATTTGTGCAGGACAATGCTCCATCGCATGCATCAAAGTACTCCACTGTATGGCTAGCCAGTAAAGGCCTTACAGATGAAAGAATAATGACATAACCCCCTTCTTCCTCACCTGACATAAACCCTATTGAGAACTAGAGATGTCCAGAACTATTCGCCGACGAACATAGCTTGTTCGCGTTCGCCGCCGCGGGCGAACATATGCGATGTTCGGTCCGCCCCTATTCATCATCATTGAGCAAACTTTGACCCTGTACCTCACGGTCAGCAGACACATTCCAGCCAATCAGCAGCATACCCTCCCTCCCAGACCCTCCCACCTCCTGGACAGCATTCATTTTAGATTCATTTGGAAGCTGCAGTCTTAGTGAGAGGAGGGACAGTGTAGCTGCTGCTGATTTAATAGGGAAATCTATAGCTAGGCCAGTGTATTCACTGTCCACTTCAGTCCTGAAAGACTCATCTGATCTCTGCTGTAAGAACAGCATCCTGACAGCACCCTAAAAAGCCCTTTTAGGGCTAGTATATCAGTCTACATTTTTTTTCTCTGTAATCTAATTGCAGCTGCGTGTGTGTGTCAGGCTCACAGCGTACACTGTGCTCACTTGCCCAGTGCCACCACTCATATATCCAGTGACACAGTGGATTACATTTAAAAAAATAAAATACATTTGACTGCAATAGAATAGTAGTCAGTTGCCTGTCAGTGTGTGTCAGGCTTACAGCGTATACTGTGCCCACTTGCCCAGTGCCACTACTCATATATCTGGTGGCACAGTAGATTACATAAAAAAAAATTGACTGCAATAGAATAGTAGTCATTTGCCTGCCAGCGTGTGTCAGGCTCACAGCGCATACTGTGCCCTCTTGCCCAGCATCACCACCACTCATATATCTGGTGGCACAGTAGATTACATTTAAAAAAACAACAACAATTTTGACTGCAATAGAATATCAGTTATTTGCCTGCCAGCGTGTGTCAGGCTCACAGCGTATACTGTGCCCACTTGCCCAGTGAGTGAGTGAGTAAGTGAGTGAGAAACTTATATAGCGCAGCACATGCAAACTGAATCGCCTCTGGGCGCTTGTTGTTCCTATCTCCTTTGATATCAAAAGAGATGAGTTTTGATCTTTCTCCTGAATGCTGAATGGTTCTCCTCCAACCAAATGCTGGTTGGTAAAGCCTTCCATAGTCTGGTACCTTGGACCGCAAATCTTCTCTCTCCTTTGGACTTGTAGTTAGCTTTCGGTATCTGTAGTAGATTTTGATTGGTGGATCGCAGAACGCGATTGGGATTATGAGCTTTTATTTTTTCGCATAGATAATGGGAGCATTCCCATGGATAAATCTATGCGTTAGACAGAGTGCTTTAAAAGCAATTCTGTCTTTTACTGGCAACCAATGAAGGGTTCTCAGTGAAGGTGAGATTGATTCCCAGGGTTTTTTCCCAGTCACAAGTCTGGCGGCTGTATTTTGAACAACTTGCAGACGAGCGATTTGTTACTTTGGGAGTACAAGGTAAAGGGCATTTGCATAGTCCAATCTTGAGTTTACAATCGCTCCCACCACGACCGCTATGTCTTCTTTAGGAATAAAAGGAGTAAGTCTGCGTAGTAGGCGCAGCAGATGGTGAGATCCGCTGACTACTGACCCTATTTGTGCGTCCATTGTCATGTAGGCGTCGAAGATGACCCATACAGTTGAGTATCGTCTGCATAAGATTGATAAAGCAGTTTTGGCTGCTGATGATTTCAAAAAGAGGTCGGAGATAGATGTTGAACAGCACCGGCGACAGAGGCGATCCTTGAGGGACTCCACGCGATACTGTGCGTTTCTCAGAAGTGAATAGTCCCAGCTTCACTATTTGCGATCGGTTTTCCAAAAAAGAGAAGAACCAAGATAAATCGCCTTCTGCGACTCTGGCTACTTCAGCTAGCCGAGTCAGTAATAGTTTGTGGTCGACAGTGCCGAAAGCTGCGCTTAGGTCCAACAGAACCAGAAGACAAGATTCTCTTTCGTCTGCGGCCTCAAAAGTGTCGTCCCATATTTTGAGCAATGCGGTTTCCGTCCCGTGTCCGGGACGGAAACCCGCCTGAAATGGATCAAGTAGCTTGTGGGTATCCAGATGCTGTTGCAGCTGTTGTACCACTACTTGTTCCATTACCTTTGAGAGTACATTTAGCCCTGTTATGGGACAGCGGTGGAGTGGGTCCTTGGGGTCTAGGGTGGGTTTCTTCAGGATGGGTTGGATTATGCCCTCTTTCAACTGGGAGGGCACTATGCCTTCCTTGAAAGACTGGTTTATAAGCTGCGTGATAGGAGGTGCCAGGATGTCGGCGCATTCCTTCAGCAGTTTAGTGGGGATGATATCATTTGGCGCTGTGCTGTTACGCAAAGTACCAATGATATTTTTTGTGGCATAGATAGAGATGGGTTCCAGAGTGAACTTACCTGATTGTGGTGAATTACTGTGGGTATTGTGTGAATAATTGCTGCGGGGGTTGAGGGGGGTATTGTTTTGCTGTATGCTATCCAGGATTCTCTCGATTTTATTAACTGCTTGCCGACCGCCCGCCGTCATATTACTGCGGGGCGGCGGCACTCCTGGACGAGAGCCCGTAGCTGTACGTCCGCTTTAAAGCGGCCGCTAGGGGGCGCGCACGTGTCCCGCTTGCCCCCGAGCCCCGCGCATGCCCAGCGGGTACGATCGCCGCCGGGCACCCGCGATTGCTTGTTACAGAGCGGGGAACGGGAGCTTTGTGTGTAAACACAAAGCTCTCGTTCCTGTCAGTGGGGGAAACGCTGATTTTCTGTTCAAACAATGTATGAACAGAAGATCAGTGATTTCCCCTAGTGAGGCCACCCCCCCCCATACAGTTAGAACACACCAGGAACACACTTAACCCCTTCCCTGCCCCCTAGTGTTAACCCCTTCCCTGCCCCCTAGTGTTACCCCTTCACTGCCAATGGCATTTTTATAGTAATACAATGCATTTTTATAGCATTGTTCGCTATAAAAATGCCAATGGCCCCAAAAATGTGTCAAAAGTGTCCGAAGTGCCCGCCATAATGTCGCAGTACTGAAAAAAAAATGCTGATCGCTGCCATTACTAGTAAAAAAAAATATTAACAAAAATGCCATAAAACGACCCCCTATTTTGTAAACACTAGAACTTTTGCGCAAACCAATCAATAAACGCTTATTGGGATTTTTTTAACAAAAAATATGTAGAAGAATACGTATCGGCCTAAACTGAGGAAAAAATATGTTTTTTTATATATTTTTGGGGGATATTTATTATAGCAAAAAATTAAAAATTATTGCATTTTTTTCAAAATTGGCGCTCTATTCTCTATGATCAAATACCACCAAAAGAAAGCTCTATTTGTGGGAAAAAAAGGACGCCAATTTTGTTTGGGAGCCACGTCACATGACCGCACAATTGTCAGTTAAAGCGACGCAGTGCCGAATCACAAAAAGTGCTCTGGTCATTGGACAGCAATATGGTCCGGGGCTAAAGTGGTTAATGAAGTAATCCGATAATTCATTGCAAAATTCTTGGGTATCCGAATTGGGGGCTTCAAGACATCCTGGATTCATGGACTGAGTGACCAGCTTAAAGGGTTCGTGGGGGCGGTTTAGGGCGCTGTTGATAGCCTCGGAAAAAAAAAAATTCTTGGCTTTGAAGATTTCTTTGTGGTATTTTCTTGTTGTTGCTTTGTAGATGGAGAGGTTTTCCTCTGAAGTGCTTATTTTCCAGGCGGCTTCCGCCCTTCTGCGCTCTTGCTTCAGTAACGACAGCTGGTTGTTAACCACTTAAGGACCGCCGCATGTACATTTATATATACGTTGGTGCCTTGGGTAGGATCGGGGGTCCGATCGGACCCCCCCATACATGCGGCGGTCCGCACGGCTGCAGGAGCGATTCGACAAGAGAGGGGCGGCTATTCGTTTTTGTCCACCCCCTCCGGATCGCTCTCAGCCAATGCGCGCGCGCGCCTGCGCGCCCGCCCTGTCACTTCCTCCTCCTGTGTAATCACAGGAAGGAGAAAGCGACGTGATCTCTCCCTCGGCGTTTTTTTCAACCACCGCTGAGGAGAGATCACCACACAGTAAGTCCTACACCAACACTACACTACACACAGGCACATTTAACCCCCCCGATCGCCCCCCCTCCCCCTATCACAGTGTCACTGAATGCAGTAATTATACATGTATGATTACTGTATTTAGTGTCAGTGTGACAGGCAGTGTAAAAGTCAGTTAGTGTTAGGTTCAGGGTAGCCCTATACCCCCCCTAATAAAGTTTTAACCCCTTGATCACTGCCCTAGTTAACCCTTTCACTGCCTATTGCCAGCGTCACTAAGCAATCATTTTTCTGATCGCTGTATTAGTGTCGCTGTTCCCACTAGGTAGCACATTTTTTTTTATTGCGATTTTTTTTTACTAAAGACATGTGGCTAAATAAATGTTGGCCTAAATGTTTGACTAAAATTTAGTTTATTGATTTTTCTTATAACAAAAAGTAAAAAATATTGATTTTTTTTCAAAAATGTCGCTCTATTTTTGTATATAGCGCAAAAAATAAAAATCGCAGAGGCAAACAAATACCACCAAAAGAAATCTCTATTTGTGGGAAGAAAAGGACGCAAATTTTGTTTGGGAGCCACGTCGCACGACCACGCAATTGTCTGTTAAAATGACGCAGTGACGAATCGCAAAAACCCCTTTGGTCATTTGGCAGCATATTGGTCCGGGTCTTAAGTGGTTAAACCAGCTGGAGGTATTTTTCCGGATGCAGGTTTTACGTTTCGGCGCTACTAAGTCGGCTGACTGTAATAGGGCTATGTTTATGGCATCCAGTGTTTCTACGGCCGTTTGATGCAGCCGAATTGTTTTTATTTTTTCCCTTAACGTGGTTTTGAAGAGTTCCGAATGGAGCTTTTACTGACATCTAGTCCAGTGTGTTGTCACTGGTTTTGATGTTTTTGTTAAGGGAGGGATTTCGGAATATACTAGTTGTTGTAGCCCTACTCCTTCCAGGTGGTCAATGTAGGCTTTCGGCTACGGGGTCTTGTGAGGAGTTGGCCCAGAGGTTGAAGTCCCCAAACAGCAAAAGACGTTTGCCGTTAAGAGTGTAAGTGGAGATAAACTCCGTCAGTGATGGTAGAAGCTGCGATTTTGGGCAGGGTGGTCTATAGCAGAGTAAGAATCCGGACGGTCTCCTGGGAGTTTGCTTGCAGTTGCAGAGTAAGGGTTTCCATGAATGGAAGAGGGTTTTGAAGGACTGGTTTGGTAATTGCAAGAGGAGTCTTGTGGATTACTGCCAGGCCTCCTCCTGTTTGCCCTATTCTGTTTTCAGTTACACGATAGTTTTCTGGCACCAGTTCTCCTAGAATGGTGTTACAGTCGGCTGTGAGCCAGCTTTCTGTTATAAAGAGGCAGTCTAAATCGTATTGTAGAATGAAATCATGGATTTCTAGTCGGTGTTTTACTGCCGATCTTGTGTTGATCATAGCACATGATATGTGCTTAGGCTGGGGTAAACGCCTGCGGTTTTTGATAGTTGATCGTTGATCGATTCTCAATAGTCGCTCAATTCTTAGGGCTTTTTTGGTGATGGCTGGCAATATTGCGACATATCGCCTCAGATCCCAAATGGATTCTGCAGAATATTGCAGATTAACCATGGTCGCCAAACACCAGGGAGGTGGGAGGGGAAGATTTTCAAGGATTAACTGAATCCTCTATCCTGACTTGGTCCAGAGGAAGAAAAAAAATAAAACCCTGACAGTGCTACGCCAATATGCTGCGGCAGGGCAAAAAAATTCCTTCCTGACCCCTTGAGAGGCGATTGAACGAACCCTGGATCAAGTTCTAATAGTATTGAGAAGGGGCAGAGTGGGACTTGGTATAGCAAGACGGCCGACCAGGCAGCAGGATTCAGGCTGGGGGCTGTGAGCTTGAGTGGATCAGTGCTGCCGGGGAAGACTGGGACGAAAGCCGGGAAAAGCAGGTGCACTCCTGGGGTAGGGTGGGGGGCTTGCTGAGCAGTTTGGGCTGTTTGGTGGTGATTGCGGGGGGTGGGAAGCGGCGCGGCGCTAGGCCGCGGGTGAAGCCGCGGCCTTTCCTAGATCGCGGATGCCGCAATTGTCTACAGGCCGGCGTGGTTGTCCGAAAAACCGCACAGAAGCAGCCGAAATTGAGGCGGAGAGGTGGTGGGGGGATGCCTTGGGTAGGAATGGTAGTGTGGGGGTGCAGAAAAGGGGGTACGGAAATAGGAGAGCCGTAATCGTGGCTGCTGATCAGTTCCGCCGTGGCTTGTCCAGAAAAGGACAGCCGCCAACGGTGCTCAAGCAGGTGGAAGAAATGGCCCTGTGTCAGGGGCTTCCCTTGAGGCTCCGGTGGGTGATTCCTGGAAGAAGAAGAGAACCAGGGGATCCAGGGGAGGCGGATCATGGGTCAGAGCAAGTCTGACAGCAGAGGCTGAGGCTGGGGGTGGAAAGCCCTGCCTGTCTGGCTCCAGGCGCCGTACGTCCTACTGCTAGGAACCGCACGCCGATTACTACTGGAGCTCAGTTCTAGCCCTGGGGAGGAGTCACTCTTTCAGACTCAATGCTGGAGAGCAGGGGAGGGAACACAGTGCCACCACTCATAGTAGATTACACAATAGAATAGCAGTTAGTTGTCTGCAGGCATGTGTGTCAGGCCTACAGCGTCTACTCTGCCAACTTCTGCCAGTGCACAGTGCCACTCATATCTGGTGTCACAATAGCTTGCACGCATAGGCCATCCCGCAGCGGCTGTCGTGGTCGCGGTGCTGTGATTCCCTTTGGCCCTAGAATAATGCCCAGTGTTCAGAGGCCATGTACCCTGAACTCAAAATTTCCGAGGACATAGTTGACTGGCTAACACAGGACACCCAATCTTCTACAGATTTGGCTCGGAACCTTGACGCACCATCCTCTTCCAGCTCAGCTTCGGACACCTCTCAAGTTACCACTCGCCCACCTGCCGCCACCACCAACACTAGCACCACAGCTGCTTCACTTGATCTGTCAGAGGAGTTATTTACACATGAGTTGGAAGAAATGAGTGATGCGCAACCATTATCGCCAGAGGATGTAGATAAGAGGGATATGTCTGTCAGGCAACATTACACACATGGACGTACGGTGTGATGATGATGATGATGTTTTTTCCCCGCTGCTGCTTCCTTTGCTGAGTTGTCAGATACAAGTGAAGCGGTTGATGATGACGATGTGTCCGTGGATGTCACGTGGGTGCCCGCTCGAAGAGAAGAAGAAGAACAGGGGGAAAGTTCAGATGGGGAGACAGAGAGGAGGAGACGAGTTGGAAGCAGGGGGAGGTCGTCGCAAGGAGCTAGTGGCACAGTCAGACCGCATGTATTGGCACCCGGGGTCAGCCAGACAGCACGCCAATCAACGCATGCTGTGTGGCATTTTTTGTGTGTGTCTGCCTCTGATAACAGCGATGCCATTTGCAACCTGTGCCAAAAGAAACTGAGTCGTGGGAAATCCAACACCCACCTAGGTACAACTGCTTTGCGAAGGCACATGATCGCACATCACAAACGCCTTTGGGATCAACACATGATGACGAGTACAAGCAGCACACAAGCTCAAAGCCACCATCCTCCTCCTGGTCCAACATCTTCAGCCACGTCAACCACTGCTGTCCTCCTTGCCTCCTGTCAACCATCCACCACTCCGTCTCCCACTTGGCCAGGTCCTGCTTATCTGCCCAGTCAGGTGTCTGTCAAGGACATGTTTGAGCATAAGAAGCCGATGTCAAAGAGTCACCCCCTTGCCCGACGTCGGAACTCTTAGCCCACCAGCTTTTACCATACAAGCTGGTGGAGTCTGAGGCCTTCAAAAAATTTGTAGCTATTGGGACACCGCAGTGGAAGATACTCTGCCAAAATTTATTTTCACAAAAGACAATCCCCAATCTGTAATCTATTGTGCAAAAGGAAGTCATGGTATGTCTGGCACACAGTGTTGGGGCAAGGGTCCATCTGACCACTGATACCTGGTTTGCAAAGCACTGTCAGGGCAGGTATATCACCTACACTGCGCATTGGGTAAACCTGCTGACGGCTGCCAAGCATGTAATGTGTGGCTCTGCAGAGGAGTTGGTGGTGACACCGCCACAACTTGCAGGTAACTTCTGCCACCTCCTCTATTCCTCCTAATCCATTCTCTTCGATAACCTCCTCAGCTCAGTCCTCTTTTGCTGATGTGTTTTGCTCCACATCAACTTCACTCCCCCAACTCCCCAGGGGCTATTCCACATCCCAGATACGACAGTGGCACGCCGTCTTGGGGTTGACTTGCCTGAAAGCAGAGAGTCACACCGGACCAGCACTCCTGTCTTCCTTGAACGCACAGGTGGATCAGTGGCTGACTCTGCACCAATTGGAGATCGGCAAAGTGCTGTGTGACAAAGGAAGCAATTTGTTGGCGGCATTGAATTTTGGCAAGTTGACACACGTGCCGTGCATGGCACATGTGTTGAATCTGATTGTACAACGCTTTATGCATAAGTACCCAGACTTACAGGACGTCCTCAAGCAGGCCAGGAAGGTGTTTGGCCATTTCAGGCGTTCCTACACGGCCATGGTGCACTTTTCAGATATCCAGCGGCGAAACATGCCAGTGAGGCGCTTGATTTGGGACAGCCCGACACGTTGGAATTCAACACTCCTAATGTTTGGCCGCCTGCTCCAACAAGAAAAAGTTGTCAATGAGTATTTGTATGACCGGTGTGCTAGGACAACGTCTGCGCAGCTGGGAATTTTTTTGACACGTTACTGGACGCTCATGTGCAATGCCTGTAGGCTCATGCATCCTTTTGAGGAGGTGACAAACCTAGTCAGTCGTACTGAAGGTACCATCAGCAACATCATCCCATTTGTTTTCTTCCTGGAGCGTGCCCTGCAAAAAATGCTGGATCAGGCCGTAGATTAGTGTGAAGAGGAAGAGGAAGAGTTGTGGTCACCATCACTACCAGAAACAGCCCTTATCAGCATCACTTGCTGGACCTGCGGCAACGCTGGAAGAGGAGTCAGAGGAGAAATGTGGCTTTGAGGAGGAGGAGGAAGACTAACCACAGCAGGAATCCCAGGGTGCTCGTTGTCACCTATCTGGTACCCGTGGTGTTGTACGTGACTGGGGGGAAGAACAGAACTTCAGTGAGATCAGTGAGGACGAGGAACGGGACATGATTAGCTTGGCATCCAACCTTGTGCAAATGGGGTCTTTCATGCTGTTGTGCCTGTTGAGGAACCCTCATATAAAAAGGCTGAAGGAGAACGACCTGTACTGGATCACCACGCTACTAGACCCCCGGTATAAGCAGAAAGTGCCTGAAATTACCGGAAGTTGGAAAGGATGCAGCAGTTCCAAAATAAATTAAAAAGTATGCTTTACACAGCGTATAAGGGTGATGTCACGCCACAATGGGAATCTAACAGGGGAAGAAGTGAAAGTAATCCTCCTCCTACCATGACAACGCCGGCAAGGACAGGGCGCTTTACAGACGTGTTGTTGATGAAGGACATGCAGAGCTTTTTAAGTCCTACTCATTGCCACAGCTCTTCGGGGTCCACCCTCAGAGAACAACTCGACCGACAGGTAGCAGACTACCTTGCCTTAACTGCAGATATCGACACTCTGGATGTGCAGGCTTGACCTGTGGCCTGAGCTTTTTTTTTTTACCACTTCAGATTCAACCACAGCAAGAGACTTGCTCATGATTTTATTCATTAATTCTGTCTCTACTTTGGTTTCACATCATTTGTGTATCATTAATTATTTACCATATCTAATTTAATTGAAAATATAAACCCCCGCTAGCGGCCGTGAAAGGGTTAATCCCGCCCGCAGTGCGCCTCTATAGAGGCGCATTGTGGGCGGTATTGCCACGGTTTCCCATTGTATTCAATGGGAAGGAGTGGTGAAGGTATACATGCCGCTCCTCTCACCACTCCAAAGATGCTGCTGACAGGAGATTTTTTTATCTCCTGCCAGCGCATCGCTTCAGTGTGAAAGCCCTCTGGCTTTCACATTGAGGATGCAGTGAAGGAGTTTTTCAGGCAGTATAGCAGCGCTATATTTAGCGCTGTACCGCCTGAAAAACTCATCAAGGGGTCTTATAGGCGAGGGTACTGAGTTTACCAGATGTTTTAGTTGTAGATATTCCCATCATTAATATCCCATGTGTTTTTTTCTTTTATCTCCCAGAATGTTTTTATCTTTCCTTGTTCTGTAATTTCCTTCATTTGTGCTACGCCCATTTTAGTCCCTTTCCCAGGGATAAAAACATTTGTTTCCGTGAGTGAAATTAAAGGTTTGACGGAGTATATCCGGATTAATACAGATACAGCAGCGGCTGGGATGGTCTGGGACTCCTTGAAAGCATACCTAAGGGGATTGCTAATACAAAGGGTGGCAAGGCTACAGAGGGAATCTAGGAAGTGGGAAGAAAAGGCCAGAAATGGGGCATTGATGGCTGAACAGTGATACATCGAGGACCCCTCCCCAAGCTGCCAAAGAGAATGGCTAGACAAACAGCAGGTCTTTAAAATGGCTA
The DNA here is from genome assembly GCA_029574335.1 of Rana kukunoris. Lineage (NCBI taxonomy): Eukaryota > Metazoa > Chordata > Amphibia > Anura > Ranidae > Rana > Rana kukunoris. The sequence continues at coordinate 212,086,129 of CM056059.1, read as the reverse complement.
CCATGAGGAAGGCAGAGAACCATCATATTTTCCAGAAACAATCTCAATTTGGGGAGCGTGAGAAAGTGGGGCGTACGCTGTCACTATTGATACGGACCAACACCCCTTCCTATAAGGGGGCCCACAGGTGAAATCTTAACTGAAGGCAGGGGGATAAGGCATAGATTTCACGATTTCTATAAAGCACTATATAAATCAAGGGGAGAAAATGAAGACATGGAAGCTTTCTTTCAAGGCATCCCGTTTCCAAATCTGTCTGATATGGAAAAAGAAAAATTGGAATCCCTTGTAACGTTGGAAGAACTAAAGCTTGCAGTGACAGGGATGTCCAACCATAAATCACCAGGCCCCGATGGGCTCCCAATAGAAATTTACAAGCGATATGGAGACATATTGCTACCAAAACTATTACATACTCTGGAATCAGCCTTCTCGGAGGGAAATCTTCCTGCCTCCATGATGGAAGCCACAATTATCGTTATTTATAAGGAGGGAAAAGACCAATTAGACCCACCTTCCTATCGTCCAATTTCACTGCTCTGTACAGACGTTAAAATCCTTGCAAAAGTCCTGGCGACACGCCTAAAGGAATGTATAGAGAGACTTATTCACCCCGATCAGTCAGGGTTTATCCCGAATAGGTCAACATCCCTAAATATAAGGGGCCAAATTCAGGTAGAGTTGCGCTGGAGTATTTCGATATGCGCCGCGTAACTGTCAAGATGCGCCGCTGTATCTCCGCGGCCGTACATACCAACCTAGATGCGCCTGAAAACGGTCCTTTTCCGATCGGCTTAACTTTCCGACGCCAGAGTATCGTTAGCGCATATTTTCGCTCGTCGCATCCGTCGCGCCTATTGATGTGCCATGCAAATATGCAAATGAGGGAGATTTCCCGATTCGCAAACAGATTAGCACCATACGCTGGCTACATGCGCCGCGCGTATCTCGTCCGTCCGGCGCAAAGTTATTTCTACAAATAGCTGCTTTATCTTTACTCCAGACGGCCACAGGTCAGCAGGAGAGCAGCTACAGCAGCAGCGTTACCGACGAAACTAGCAAGCTGAACAACCACACGTGCAAGGACAACATCTCTGTGTGCCAACATGCCAGGGGCAGTCGCGGTCCTAGCACTACTGATGGGTCCCCCGGTACGGAGGAGGCGGGCACGTGAGAGGATATACCGCACGCGCATGAGCCTCTTTGGCATGGGGGATGAGGAGGTGTATCGCCTCTTCAGATTCAGCCCTGATGCAATACTTGAACTAACCACAACCCTGCAGGATGACATCACCAGCAAGACACACCGCCCAGCCACTGGTGAAGGTACTGGCAACACTTCATTTCCTTGCCAGTGGATCATTCCAGCGTACAAGTGGAGTGGTGGCTGGGATGTCACAGTCCTTCATGAGCAGATGTGTGCACCAGGTTGTCCCTGCAATCCTCAGACGCATGTCCAACCAGTTCATCAGACCAACCACTGAGGAGCTGCGGCTGAAGGCAATGACAGATTTCTACAACATTGCAGGATTCCCACGCACTTTGGGGGCCATTGATTGCACACATGTGGTCCTACAGCCCCCAGTGCCACAGAGCACATATACCGCAATCGGAAGCATTGGCACTCCCTCAACGTACAGGTGATAGCCAATGCCCAACGCCTCATATGGCACGTCCGTGCCAAACACCCCAGATCCAGCCATGACAGCTTCATATACAATCAGAGCCCCATCCCAACGGAATTCGAGCAGAACATGTATGGGGACAGCTGGCTGGTTGGTGAGTGACATGGGTGGCAGGCATGACTATCCCCTCCCATGATGCACACATCACAAGGGGCACATGCATGACTAACATCCTCCTGTCTTTTCCCTTACAGGTGACTCTGCATATGCACTGGGACCCCATCTCATGACTCCTTTCCGAAACCCCCAAACCAGAGGAGAGAGAAAATACAATACGGCACATATCAAAACTCGTGCAGTGGTGGAACAAACATTTGGGCTCCTGAAGTCCCGTTTCCGCTGCCTGGATAAGTCTGGGGGGGCCCTATTGTATTCCCCTACCTTCGTGTGTCAGATCATCGGTGCATGTTGCATTCTGCACAACTTTGCCATGAGAAAAGGCCTGCAGATTGACATACGTGATGACCTGACCCCCCAACCAGACAGCCCCCCCTTGCCAGAGGAGACCCATTCAGCTGATGGAAGAGCAGTCAGGAGGGTCCTTGCCGTAGGCATCTTTGGACACTAAACAAAAACATTGATCACACGGACAATGCACGCATGCACACCACTGATGTCCCTAGATCACACACACCACATCCACATCGCATTGGATTAGCCCAAGTCCAACATGCAGGACTTGGGAGCAGCAACGCTAGCGTCAAGGCGCATCGATGCAAACATGTTTTGTGAACTATGCGCCTTGTATAAGAAACAAACAATAAACAATAATAAATAATGATGTCGCTGTCCATTCATACACCTTACACACGTCATTCATACAGCCGTGGGGTTAACTTCACCACCACGGCCAAGGGTGACACCCCTTACTGGCAGGAGTGCCACCCCCTCACATTCACACACCATTCACACTGCAACGTGTGCAGTATCAAAAAATAAAATATCTCATATCCAGAGCATAATCACAAAAAAAAAACTCATGACCTGAGCATAATCACAAAAAAAAAACTCATAACCTGAGCATTAAGAATAAAATAAAAATCTCATGTCCTGAGCATTCAAAAAAAAGTAAATAAAAATCTCATATCCTGAGCATTAAAAAAAAAGAAAATAAAAAAAAATCATCTGGGATGCCGGGGGCTCCTTCTGGTGGCCCCTCTCTGGCTCCTCAGCTGCCTGGATGGAGTGGGTGGGGGTGGGGGGCATCTGGAGGTGGCTGATCCCCGGGTAGGCCACTCCTGGCAGGTGTGGCCTGCATGCCCTCCAAGGCCACAGCAATCCGGCCATGGTACGAATTGGTCTGGGCCTGCACCCTGAGCTGCTGGGCCTGCATCCTGAGCTGCCGGGTGACCTGGTAATGCTGGGCCCGCCGACTCTGCCTCCCCTGGTCCCGGATGGCAGCAGTGTTTGCCTGGACGGCTGCAGTGAGGTGCCTTATATCACCCTGAACCTCCCCCAGACTGGTCACCACTGCAGCGCAGTTGCAGCGGACATCCTGCACTGCATTAGATATCTGGGCCACGGAGCACAGGTTGTCAGCCACTCTGTCCAGGTGCCCAACTATGTCCCCCATTTGCTGCGTCTGCCTGGCGTGATCCCTCGCCACCTGGTCCTCGACCAGATCAGACACCCCCCTGGTCTTACGGGTGGCCTTCCTGGGGCCAGTAGATGGTTGTCCCCGGGGGGATGGAGTCGCCCTTGAGGGGCTTCCTATGATGGGGGAGGGAATCTGAGAGGGTCCTGCAGAAGAGGAGGACTCCTCCAAAAATAATATTATGTCCTGCTCTGCCACAACAGGCTGCTCCTCAACGACCTCTGCTGGTGAGGTGTGGGCACTCTCCTCCTCCACCTCGGTCTCTTCACCACCCATGGGCTCGGGCACAAGATGCCGTTGGGGGGATGGGGTGGACTGGCCGCCAACAGATGATGGCCCAGCTCCGTCATCTGTGGATGACACAAAGCAGACACATGTTGGGTGGTCCCACACACTTGGCACATGTACCCTCCCCCCCATATGCAACACACCCAAAAAGGGGGTAAAAATCACTTACCTGTCCCGGAGCCTTCCTCCACTGAGTCATATCCAGGGACCCCCTCCAACTGCTCCCTGTCCAGGCAGTGGGCGACCACCTCCTCCTCCGTGGTCAGGTTGACCGGACATGGGGGTCCACCACCCGTGCCCCTCTCATGCCTCCTGATGGTGGCCACCTTGCCACGGACCTTGCGCCGCAGGTCATTAATTTTTTTCTGGATATCACCAGCAGTCCCGGTGGAGTACCCCAAAACATTCACCCTGCCAGCAATGGTCTCCAGGATGCCCTGCTTCCTCTCCCTGCTGGTCTTCCGACTTTTGGTGCCATGGAGGAACTCATTAAAAGTCTCCATAGCCGAGATGATAACAGACACCACCTGGGGGTTGAAATTGAGGTTCCTCCTCTCTTTGGGGGTAGCGCGAGCAGCCATCACAGTGCAAACGTAACTTCCCTGGGGTGGGGGGAAACGGAAATACTTTTGCGCCAGAATGGTGCTTCCGCTGGCGCTTTTATACACGCAACGGAACACATTGCGCTGGCGTTTCCCGTGAAGTGGTGCCGACGGTAGTTGTGAGCATGCGCACAGGGGGCCGAGTGAAGCCTCACTCACTGCCCATGCTCCGTGGATGATGCGCTGAACTTAAGCCTCTGCGCTGGGCTCCGCCCATCATTTACATATGATCACACCCACTTCCACTTGCGTCGGGTTGCGCCAACGCATCTTCGTTACTCCGTCGCAAAATAACGCCCATGCGCTTGGTGAATGCTGTACTTCACTCGCTAGTATGCGTTGCGCTACGCTGGCGAAAAGATGCGCGCATCTACCTGAATCTGGCCCATGAAGGGTCTTTTTAAATTTGAAGATCCCTACCGATAATGAGGGCCCTAGAGCACTCCTGGCCTTAGATGCTGCTAAAGCATTTGATAGCCTGGAGTGGCCCTATCTATGGAAGGTTCTAGAGAGCTTTGGATTTGGTCCGTCTTTTATTAGGTGGATTAAACTCCTTTATAATAAACCACGTGCAAAAATTAAAATAAACGGCGAAGCTACAGGCCTGTTTGAGCTGGAGAGGGGGACGAGACAGGGGTGCCCCTTGTCCCCTCTCCTGTTTTCACTGGCCATGGAGCCTCTAGCCATTAAAACCAGGCTCAAAGGAAGACATATTTGCGGATGATGTCCTTTTTTTCATAGGCGACGTTAACAACTCATTGGCCCCAGTGGTTCAAATGATTAAGGAATTTGGTGGATTCTCAGGACTGATGGTAAATTGGGACAAGTCGGCTCTGCTCCCTGTAGATACGCTACAGGCCCAGAGGATAGCCGAAATGCCCCAATTAAAAATTCCAACAAAATTAAAATACCTCGGGATATGGATCACCAGGGATGTCAGGGAGTACACTACTGAAAATATAACCCCATTATTAGAAACGCTGAAGCAAAAGAAAGACGCTTGGAACCGCCTCCCTCTCTCTGTAGCTGGGAGATGTAATTTAATTAAAATGATCTGGCTTCCCCAGCTACTTTAGGTACTTCATAACTCTCTGATCTGGGTTAACCAAATATGGTTCAAAAAAATGGAAACATTATTCCGAGAACTAATATGGAAAGGAAGGCAGGCCAGAATTGGGTTGCAGACCATGCAGCTCCCGGTAGGGGAGGGAGGGATGGCGGTCCCGCACCCGAGAATGTACTTCCTTGCGTCTCAGCTACAGCAGATCGCAGGATGTGGGATTCCGGATCGAGGGAATGATTGCTTCAGGCTAATACTAACCGAGGCCCCACATAAAACATTGGTAGAAGTCTTGGAGGCAAATTCATTTGCCCATAAATGCCCGACTATAAAACTACTAAATAAAGTGTGGCAGACAACAAAGGCTCTATTGGGGTACTCTGGGATAACTGAGTTGGCCCCCCTCTGGAATAATAAAAACTTGCCAGAAGTAGCGGAAGTAGAAAAGTGTGAAATCTGGGAGAGCCAGGGAATTACACGCCTAACCCACTTATATGATGGTAACCTTATGAAATAATTTTCGACCTAAAACTTGAATTTAATATACCAAATAAGACGTTCTTCAAATACCTTCAAATCAGGCATGCCATTCAGACCCAGACTAAGATCTACCCGGCTGATAGGATCCAGACTCCCATTCTTACTAAAATAGCCCAGGCTAACACAGCGAAAGGCTTAATCTCAGTGCTATATGACAAACTGGGGGCTAGGGCCATAAACCAGACAGGTGTGTCTAGGAGCAGAGAAAAATGGACAAGAGACTTGGGATTGATAACAACAGAGCAGTGGAATATGATCCTAAAGAGAGGGGCTCTGGTATCCATCGCTCCGGCGCAGAGACTGTCCCACCTTTACCTACTACATCGTGTCTACTATACCCCTAAAAAATGTTTTCAAATAGGACTGAATCGGAGCGATGAATGCCCTAGATGCAATGCTACAGGGGATCCTGCCCATATGTTCTGGAGATGCCCCAAGCTCTTTAGATATTGGACAGGAGTTGTTGATAAACTTAACAACATTTTCAAGTCCTCCCTAGAACCTGACGCTAGAACTTGCCTTCTAGGGGACATACAGGACCATAGAATACCTCCGGGAACTTTAGAGGGCGTACTACAAGGCCTTTTCCAGGCACGCAAGCTAATTGCTCAGAGATGGCAGGCGCATGTCCCCCCCTCTGTTGGGAATTGGACTGAAACTATCAATACGTTGATCTGGAGTGAGAGAGTGGCCTTTATTAAACAGGGAAATTATAGAAGGTTCGAGAGAGTCTGGGGACTATGGCTGAGTGATATAGGAGCCCTCGTTTAGAGATACAATAACGATATAACCGGTAGCTTCCCCTGCCACTGTAAAATAACAATCTCCTAATATACAGACATTAAATACAGGAAGGATGTGAACCTGACCCTTCTTTCTTGGAATTAGCCCTGCATAGGTAGCTTGGAGGGGACCCCCCGGCTGCTCCTTTATCTCAGTGGAACGGCACAAAGAAAAAGCTAGACAAATGTACCTAGTCAACTGAGAGGGGAGAGGGGATCAGCACGGGGGGAGGGGCTCTAGAGGGGGGGTGAGAGGGGGGGAGGGAGGGAATAGACTTATACAATGATTATACACGGAATTTGAAATTGGTGTTTATTTAGTTATTTATGTACAATATGCACTCTCTGCCATGTGTTGTTGTAAATGAATGCACAAATTTTTGTATGACAAGAAACAATAAAGAAAATTTAAGATAAAAAAAAAAAAATTGCCTGCCCATTGAAGTCTATGGCGGTTCGCCCGTTCACAAACATTTACGGAAATTCGCATTCGCCGTTCGCGAACAGAAAATTTTATGTTCGCGACATCACTATTAAGAACTTGGTGGCTCTTCTTAAACGGGATATTTACGGTGAAAGAAAACAATACACCTCTCTAAACAGTGTCTGGGAGGCTGTGGTTGCTGCTGCACAAAACGTTGATAGTCAACAGATTAAGAAACCGGCAGACTCAATGAATGGAAGGATTATGAATATTATTGAAAAGAAGGGTGGCTATATTGGTCACTGATTTTTTTTTGGGTGGGGGGGGGGGTCGGAAATGTTTATTTATTTATTAATGTTTTGAGTTGTTTGTTTGTTGTTCTCACTTTAACAGATGAAAATAAACAAGTGAGATGGGGAACATTTTATTTTTCATTTAGTTGTGTAATAATTCTGCACCCTGAGCCCGTGTACACACGGCAGAGAACCTCGACGGGCAGAACACATCGTTCAGCCCGTCGAGGTTCTCTGCCGGCCATCAGATTCGGTGACCCGTCCGTCGGGAATGGCAACCAGCCATTCATCCCGACGGGCCGTCGAGCAAATAGAGAACCTGCTCTCTATTTCGGCTTGAAGGGTTTCCCGACGGGATGCTCGCCGAATCCGTACACACGGCCGAGGTTCTCGGCAGAATGTGGCTCCCAGCGAGGTTCTCGCTGGTTTCTGCCGAGAACCTCGGCCGTGTGTACGCCGCCTAAGAGTTGCCCAATACTTCTGCACACATAGATATTCTCCTAAGAAAGCCAAAACCTCATTTTTACTTTCCTAAATATTCAGGTTTGGGGTTTATTAACATTTTGGATTGACCAAGAGCACTGTAGTTTTTCAATAATGAAATTAATCCTTAAAAATACAACTTGCCTAATAATCCTGCACACCGTGTATATATAAGCACTAAGAATACATAAATATCTATTAGTATTTAAAAACATAATACATTTTTTTTTACCTTTTTGAATGTTAATGGCACACGGATCAATAGTATCTGTTGAAACTTTTCCACAGGTGTGATCACTCCTCCATGAATGTGTAAAAGTAGACAAATCTTGTACTGATATTCCTCCCGGAATAACAAAATCATCAGACTGTTTATCATTGAAATTTCCACAAAGACCTGCATTATAAAACATTTCAGTCAGATTTAAGTAAAATATAAATTTGTCTACTCATTGTATGGACTCCCATACAAAATATGCAAATACAGACCCTGCCATGATCACACTGCTGTTCCCTGTGATGCCTTTTTTTTTAGCTTGTTTCAAAACATGAGGCCGTGTACACACGGCAGAGAACCTCGACGGGCAGAACACATCGTTCCGCCCGTCGAGGTTCTCTGCCGGCCGTCGAAATCGGCGACCCGCCCGTCGGGAATGGCAACCAGCCATTCATCCAGGCGGGCCGTCGAGCAAATAGAGAGCATGCTCTCTTTTCGCTCGACGGGATTCCCGACGGGCGGGGCGAGCGCTCTGTGTACACACGGCCGAGGTCCTCGCTGGAATGCAGCTTCCAGCGAGGTTCTCGCTGGTTTCCAGCGAGAATCTCGGTCGTGTGTACGCCGCCTGAGGGATGTTTGTAAGCTTGGAAGAAGTTCCCACTATAAACAATTTGAGACCTCCACATACTATTCCTGCATGTTGGAAGGCCTTCACATACTATTCCTGCATGTTGGAAGGCCTCAACATACCATTCCTGTATGTTAGAAGGCCTCTGCATACTATTCCTGCATGTTGGAAGGCCTCCACATACTATTTCTGCATGTTGGAAGGCCTCCACATACCATACTATTCCTGTATGTTGGAAAATACTATGATATTTATCAGAAGCCCTATGTGCAGGGGTTAGCCAAAAAGTGGCAATGCTGGTTAAATTGATGTCAAGATGCTCTGCTAACCTTGGTTTCCCAAATCATGTAGAAGTCAGCGGGAGGAACCAGTGATAGTGGTGGGGGTCACAGCAAAGTGACATCATCAGGAGAGTATTTACATCTTTCTTTTTGCAGGTATAGCTTTTTAGCAGATTTTAAGTCACTTTTTTTATTTTTTACTTACCACAGACTTTTCCAGATAAAGCAGTGCGTACATATATATACAGTTGCATCTCAGGTACCCTTGTGACTTCCAGTTGAACACCAAGTTGTGTATAGATAACCGTGGTAAAGCTTGTGGGCTCAAAAACACTCAGATTTCCTGTTAACAGACACAGGTCAAAAATAAGACTTTAGCCAGACCTATACATAATAAAAACATATTTCATATCTGCACATTACAGTTGGTGTAATTATAGCTTTAAAGGGCCAGATTCAGGTAGATGCGCGCATATTTTCTCCGGCGTAGAGCAGCGCATATACGTTTCGCTGACGCGAACTAGTGAGTCAAGTACAGTATTCACCAAGCACTTGTTCGTTACTTTGCAACGGAGTAACGAAAATGCGATGGCGCAACCCGATGTAAGTGTAAGTGGGTGTGACCATATGTAAATGATGGGCGGAGCCCAGCGCAGAGACTTACGTTCAGCGCATCATCCACGGAGCATGCGCAGTGAGGGAGGGCTCCACTCGCTCCCCTGTGCGCATGCTCACAACTTTCGTCGGCACCACTTCATGGGAAACGGCAGCGTAATGTGTTGCGTTGCGCGTATAAAAGCAGCCGCAGATGCGCCGTTTCGGCGCAAAAGTATATCCGGTTCCCCCCACCCCAGGGAAGTAACTTTTGCTGTGCGATGGCTGCTCCCGTTCCCCGCAAAGAAAGGAGAAACCTCAACTTTAATGCCCAGGAGCTGTCTGTAGTCATCTCGGCGATGGAGACCTACAATGATTTCCTCCATGGCAGGAAAAGCCGCAAGACAACCCGGGATAGGAAGCAGGCCATCCTGGAGAGCATTGCTGGAAGGGTCAACATTTTGGGCTATTCCACCCGGACTGCTGCGGACATAGCCAAAAAAATAAACGATTTGAGGCGCAAAGTCCGGGGCAAGGTGGCCACTATCAGGAGGCATGAGAGGGGCACAGGGGTGGACCCCCATGTGCGGTCAGCCTGACCACGGAGGAGGAGGTGATCGCCCGCTGCCTGGAGAGGGAGCAGTTGGAGGAGGTACCGGAATATGATTCCATGGAGGAAGACTCCAGGACAGGTAAGTGTTTTTTATCCCCTATTTGGTGTGTTGCATGTGGGGGGGGAGGGTACATGTGCCAAGTGTGTGGGACCACCAACATGTGTCTGCTTTGTGTCATCCACAGATGACGGAGCTGGGCCATCATCTGCCGGCGGCCAGTCCACCCCATCCCCACAACTGCATCCTGAGCCCGACCCCCTGGGTGGTGAAGACACCGAGGTGTAGACATGTGCATTTAGTTGCGTTACGAATTCAAATTCGGATTATTCGGAAATTCGGATGCATCCAAATTTCCGAATTACAAAATTAACGAATTTAAACAAATTCGAAAAAACGCGAACAAAATTTGAATTCGAAACAAATTCGAAAATATTCAAATCGAATTCGAAAAGAATTCAAATGGAAAACAAATTCGAATGAAAAGTGAACGCAAGTTTGAATCAAAATCTAAAAAATATAAATTGATTTCTAAAAAAGAATACAATAAAATAGAATATAAAATAAAACAATAGAATGGAAATCAAAGAATAGTAAAAAACAGAATAGAATTTAATAGAATGTAATCAAATACAATAATACAAATACATACAATCAAATCCGGTTGAAATAATTTCAAATTCGGTTGAAATAATTTCAAATTCGGTGGATATAATTTCCAATCCGGTAGAAATAATTTCAAATTTGGTTGAAATAATTTCCAATTCGGTGGAAATAATTTCAAATTTGGTTGAAATAATTTCAAATCCGGTTGAAGTAATTTCAAATCCGGATGAAATAATTTCCAATTCAGTTGAAATAATTTCAAATCTGGTTGAAATAATTTCCAATCCGGTTGAAATAATTTCCAATCCAGTTGAAATAATTTCCAATCCAGTTGAAATAATTTCAAATCCGTTTGAAATAATTTCAAATCCGGTTGAAATAATTTCCAATCCGGTTGAAATAATTTCAAATTCGGTTGAAAAAATTTCCAATTCGGTTGAAATAATTTCCAATCCGGTAGAAATAATTTCAAATCCGGTTGAAATAATTTCCAATTCGGTTGAAATAATTTAAAATCCGTTTGAAATAATTTCCAATCCGGTTGAAATATCATCGAATTTGGTTGAAATATTAACGATAGCGGATGAAATATTGTTGAATTCTGTTGAAATATCAAATATCAAAACATGATCGAATGCGAATCCGGTAGAAATATTATGGAATCCGGTAGAAATCTTTTTTCGAATTCGGTTGAAAACGATCAAATTCGACCGGGTTTTCAAATTCGGTCGAAAAATTCGACCGGGTTTTTTCGAATTTTTATCGAAAACGATCGAATCCTGAAAACGAATTTAACAAATTTAACGAATTTAACTTAACAAAATTAATCAAATAACGAATTAAAACAAAACGAAACAAAACTAATTTTTTCCTTTTGCACATGTCTACTGAGGTGGAGGGGAGTGCCCACACCTCACCTACTGAAGTGGTTGAGGAGGAGCCTGTTGTTTCGGAGCAGGAGTTTGTTCTATTTTTGGAGGAGTCCTCCCCTTCAGCAGGGCCCTCTCAAATCCCCTCCCCATCCTAGGAAGCCGCTCAAGGGTGACTCCATCCCCCCGTGGACTACCATCTCCTGGCCCCAGGAAGGCGACCCGGAAGACCAGGGGGTGTCTGATGTGGTTCATGACCAGATGGCGAGGGACCAGGCCAGGCAGACAGGGGGGAGATAGTTGGGCACCTGGACCGGTTAGCTGACAGCCTGGGCTCTGTGTCCCAGATGACCAACGCAGTGCAGGATGTCAGCTGCAACTGCGCTGCAGTGGTGACCAGCCTGGGGGAGGTGCAGGCTGATCTTAGGCACCTCACTGCAGCCGTCCAGGCCAACACTGCTGCCATCCGGGACCAGGGGAGGCAGAGGCAGCGGGCCCATCATTATCAAGTCACCCGGCAGCTGAGGATGCAGGCCCACACCAATTCCTACCTCGGCCGGATAGCCATGGCCTTGGAGGGCATGCAGGCCACACCTGCCAGGAGTGGCCCACCCGGGGATCAAGCAACCTCCAGATGCCCCCCCCCACCCCCACCCACTCCCTCCAGGCAGCTGAGGAGCCAGAGAGGGCCCACAAGAAAGAGCCCCTGTCAGCCCAGATGAGGGCTTTTTGGGGTGTTTTTTTTTCTGTTGCTCAGGTTATGAGCTTTTTATTTTCTGTTGCTCAGGTTACGAGTTTTTTATTTTATTTAAACTGCACACGGTCAGTAGTGCAGGGGACAGTGTGAATGGTGTGTGAATGTGAGGAGGTGGCACTCCTGCCAGTAAGGGGTGTCACCCTTGGCCGTTGGGGAGAAATTATTCCTACGGCTGTGTGAATGACGTGTGAATGGTGTATGAATGGACAGCGACATCATTGGGGCCTTGACGCGGCGTTGCTGCTCCCAAGTCCTGCATGTTGGACTTGGGCTAATCCAATGCGATGTGGATGTGGTGTGTGTGATCTAGGGACCTCAGTGGTGTGCATGCGTGCATTGTCCGTGTGATTAATATTTTGGTTTATTGTCCAAAGATGCCTACGGCGAGAACCCTCCTGACTGCTCTTCCATCAGCTGACTGGGGCTCCTCTGGCAGGGGGGGGGCTGTCTGGTTGGGGGGTCAGGTCATCACATATATCAATCTGCAGGCCCTTTCTCATGGCAAAGTTGTGCAGAATGCAACATGCACCGATGATCTGACACACGAAGGTAGGGGAATACAATAGGGCCCCCCCAGACTTATCCAGGCAGCGGAAACGGGACTTCAGGAGCCCAAATGTTTGCTCCACCACTGAACGAGTTTTGATATGTGCCGCATTGTATCTTCTCTCTCCTCTGGTTTGGGGGTTCCGGAAAGGAGTCATTAGATGGGGTCCCAGTGCATATGCAGAGTCACCTGTAAGGGAAAAGACAGGAGGATGTTAGTTATGCATGTGCCCCTTGTGATGTGTGCATCATGGGGGGGGGGGGGGGCAGTCATGCCTGCCACCCATGTCACTCACCAACCAGCCAGCTGTCCCCATACACGTTCTGTTCGAATTCCATTGGGATGGGGCTCTGATTGTATATGTAGCTGTCATGGCTGGATCAGGGGTGTTTGGCACGGACGTGCCATATGAGGCGTTGGGCATCGACTATCACCTGTATGTTGATGGAATGCCAATGCTTCCGATTGCGGTATATGTGCTCTGTGGCACTGGGGGGCTGTAGGGCCACATGTGTGCAATCAATGGCCCCCACGGTGCGTGGGAATCTGACAATGCTGTAGAAATCTGTCATTGCCTTCAGCCGCAGGTCCTCAGTGGTGGGTCTGATGATGTGGTGGGACATGCGTCTGAGGATTGCGGGGACAATCTGGTGCACACATCTGCTCATGGTGGACTGTGACATCCCAGCCACCACTCCACCTGTACGCTGGAATGATCCACTTGCAAGGAAATGAAGTGTTGGCACTACCTTCACCAGTGGCTGCACTGCTTGTGAGCGGTGTGTCTTGCTGGTGATGTCATCCTGCAGGGTTGTGGTTAGTTCAAGGATTGCATCAGGGCTGAATCTGAAGAGGCGATACACCTCCTCATCACCCATGCCAAAGAGTCTCATGCGCGTGCGGTATATCCTCTCACGTGCCCGCCGCCTCTGTACCGGGGGGACCCATTAGTAGTGCTAGGACCACGGCTGCCCCTGGCATGTTGTCACACAGAGGTGTTGTCCTTGCAAGTGTGGTTGTTCAGCTTGCTATTTTCATCGGTAACGCTGCTGCTGTAGCTGCTCTCCTGCTGACATGTGGCCGTCAGGAGTAAAGATAAAGCAGCTATTTATAGGAATAACTTTGCGACAGACGGACGACTTTGCTTTCGATGTTTTGAATTCTGTTACATTTAATGCTAGTGCATTGCAAAGTTACATCTATTTTTTTTTTTGGATTATTAATTTTTATTGAGTGAACCTAAGAATATCATATATATATATTGTGAGGGATTAACTCGGTAGCGGGTGTGTGTGACCCCCTGGATGAGTTCACTACACGCTGAACTGTACAAAAAGGCACTTGAGGATGACTGAAAACAAATGATATGGTTTATTTTTCCATTTTTTTCCATACACGTGCAAGCATCAAAACAGTATAAACAAAACAAAACATAAAATAAACCCTTGCCACTTGGGGCGTCTACCTTCCCAACACAGGAACCTACCTATGGAGTCTGGCACAGCCTACTGCTGGGCAGACACTGCTGGTCCTTCAGCAGAAAACAACAAAAAAGTCTCTTTGATATTTCTCACACAGAAATATCCATCAGCACCTCACCTCTTCAGAAGTGCTTCTGACTGCTCCTTCACACCCAAAGCTCCAGGATGCAGCAATTAATTGCTTCATTTTGAACAGCTGAAGGCTTCTAACTCCCCAAACCTCTCTGGCCATTTCTACAGCCAACGCCCAATAGTAATTGGTGTATTGTCTACACAAGGCGGAAAAGTATCTTCCATCTGGGACAACACACACAGATTTACCTGACTTCCTGTCACATACCCCCCCTCTTGTTTCAACCCTAGGGTTGGGACACAGGTTGCCAGGCATGCATGCACTCGGGACAAACCATCTGCATTCCCCATTTTAACACCGGGGCGATGCGTTACGACAAAACTAAATTCCTGAAGGGCCAGGAACCACCTATTTATTCTCCTATTGGTCTTCAGTTTTGGCTGAGGTACATAAGAGGGTGTTCCTTGCTCTGTAATATACTCATTTTTAGTTGTAAACCATGCAAAACCTTAATTGGTTTTTCAATGGACACAAAGGTTTCCCTCGATGGCTCAATCCCTGAAGAACTCAGCGAGTCATAACTAATACCAAGAGCTGACATCTGCTTCTTCAGATGCAAACACATCAAGACTGGAATGCTCCAAGGCAAGGATGACACCCAAAACAATCTGTTCTTCTATGAACTGCACTAAAGTCTGACGCAGAAGACCTCTGATAAACCGATGTACTAGGCGGTTTTTCTTCCCTTTGGTGCGTTAGATGGAAATCATTACTTGTCAATTCTACATTTCCAAGTTTCTTACTTTGTGATAGTTCAGACTCACAAGTATGGTGAAAATCTACCAAACCCAATGTAAGGTTTTCAGAAACTGAATCCTCGTCACTTGTTCGCACACCCCTATTCTCACCAAGAACTTGACAACTGCTATCGGACACATCAATAACTGAGCTAGACAAAATGTATTGTCTAGCAGATACAATTACTTTTGAAATTATGTTTATGGCTAGTTGTATCTTTGCCTCATAGGGCCAGATTCAGGTAGATGGGAGTATCTTTCCTCTGGAGTAACGCTTCTCATTTACGTTACTCTGAAGACCCTTTCAGCGCAAGTACTGTTATTCACATAGCAGTTGCGCGTAAACTTGCGCCAGAGTAACGATAATGCGCTGGCGTAACCCAACGCAAGGGGAAGTGGGTGTGATCATATGTAAATGATGGGCGGAGCCCAGAGCAGAGGCTAACGTTCAGCGCATCAACCACGGAGCATGCGCAGTGAGTGAGGCTCCACTCGCCCCCTTTGTGCGCATGCTCACAACTTCCGTCGGCACCACTTCACGGGAAACATCAGCGCAATGCCTTCCGTTGGGCGTTTAAATGCGCCCGTAGAAGCGCCATTCCGGCACTAAAGTATATCCTGCTCCCCCTCCCCGCAGTGATGTTACTTTTGTTCTGAGATGGCTGCTTCCGTTCCCAGCAAACACACAGGAGAAAGCTGAACTTTAATGGCCAGGAGCTGACAGCCGTCATCTCGGCTATGGAGACCTATGATGTCTTCCTCCATGGCTGTAAAATTTGACAGACAAGCATGGACAGAGGTGTTGTCCTGCAAGTGGGGGTGCTCAGCTAGCTCTTGCCGTCGGTAACGCTGCTGTAGCTGCTCTCCTGCTGACCTGTGACCGTCTGGAGTAAAGATAAAGCAGCCTTTTGTAGAAATAACTTTGCGCCGGACGGACGAGATACGCGCGGCGCATGTAGCCAGCGTATGGTGCTAATCCGTTCGTGAATTGGGAAAAATCCCTCATTTGCATATTTGCAGGGGAAATCAATAGGCGCGACTGATGCGCCAAGCGAAATTAAGCGCTGACGATACTCTGGCGTCGGAACGTTCCGCCGGTCGCAAATGGCCCGTTATTGGGCGCATCTAGTTTGGTGGGTACGGGCACATAGAAACGACGGCGCATCTTCACAGTTACGCGGCGCATATCGAAATACTCCAGCGCAAGTGTTGCTGAATCTGGCCCATAGTCTCCCAAAAATGTTGTAGTATTTGTTTCTTTGAAACCATCGACTATTGGGCACAAATTCTCAAATTCTGCATTCCTTTCAAGACATTTGGAAAAAGCATCCAATAAATTAGTACATTTAGCCTCTCTGACCACTTCAGTGATGGAGGTTTCACAACGTTTAGAGGGCTCATCTGCCATTACAGATTCTACACTTTGAAAAATAGATTTTACTTCCCAAGGAATCTCGGTAGTCAAGTCCAAAATATTATCCTGCGTTACTTGCTCTGACAGAACACTTTCTAAAGACTGGGTTTCACAGGATGTGACATTACCGTTATATTCAAATCCGATTTAATTAACATAAAAATTAACACACTGCTCTTCAACATGCAAATAATTCACAGAGGCAAAAATAGCTTCAGTCTGGGTGCATATTTCTTGCAATTCAGATTCCTCAATGACCCTGCTCTGCTGATCATCCATTATAGGAAAGTCATGAATATCACCTGCCTTACTACATTCACAAGGCTCAGTGGATATTGGACACACTTTTTCTACATCATTTAGTGCAGTGTCAGAATTACGTTTTTCAGCTTTATTTCCATCAAGCGACTGACTGAGAACTGAAGATGTGCAAACCCCTACTTCCTGCACTTTAGCCACTTAATGTGCCCTGAAGCGGTCAGGGATTTCACTTTCAACATTACTTCCAGAAAGTTCAGCTTCACGTTCCATAAAGTCCTTCATATTTAGCTTTCTAAGAATTGCCTCCTCCTCATCGTCATTAACTTCCACACATTCTTCATTATTCAGTGTTAGTCCATTCTGAGTGTTGGCTGTTTCCGTAGGACAATCATCAACTTTCACATCTTCATGTTCCGTTTCGGCTTTGGTAATCTTGGGGACACCAGTACCTTCTAACTTGGCAGAGTAGTCCCAAAGAAATGAACAGTGATCCATACAGCTCTGGCACACCATCTCATCTGGGGTCTCATCCTCAGGATCGGGGTACGGTCTCTTACATGTGCAGTGGATGCCAAAGAAATTGTCCTTGTAATTATTAGCCAGGTTTTTCTTCTCTTTATCCGGATATAACTTGCACTCCCACTGTTTAAATTTGGCATTTCCACAATCGTAGCGAAATTTCCTCTTGGTGTAGAGCTTAAACAGGTCGTGGCCTTCATGACACTTGTATGTACAGACTAGACATATCCCAGCAGGCTCTTCCTTTACTGCCACCTTCACTTCCTCCTCTTCTGCACCACTTTCAACTTCTGTAAGCTCTTCGCTGTCAGAATCATCACATGGTAGAAGATGGAAATCCTCAAACCCGGCCTAATTTTCTTCATTTTCTCTGTTGGTGAAAGAACCGGAACAGAGAGCAACTGCTTCATTCATTGGGTCACTTTTCTCATTTTCAGCATGAGCCTTTGTACAACTAAAAGATTCTTGATTTGGACCATCATCTTGACAGACAAATTTTCCAGAGCAGAGTCCTAGAGTGTTGCGGCCAACATTTAGAAAACCATGAGCATGCGTGACAACGATCTCTTCGTTGTAATCCTCATCACTCCAAAGTAAGCTTTCCATGCAAGAGTCGCTGAGTGTCTCCTCATCACTTAGTCTTGTATATGGACGGCATCCATGATCGCTGCTTTTATCGGAACACGGGGCCTTATAATCACTGTTGAGCTTTGATGGTTGTAATTTTTTTGGTGAGAGCTCCCTAGAAACCTTTATGTTCTCTTCCCTACCAGACAGCTCTGACTTTGCTTTCTTTTTCTTTTTCTTTGACTTCAGACTCAAGAAATCTTTGATTTTTTCTTTAACACTTTCAGACAGCTTGTCTGGCTTGCGATGAGACTTCTGGTTTAAGTTCTCCTTGCTTTTGTCTTTTAGGGACGGTCAGTGGGAATTTGAACTGTTTGTGGTGCGTCTTCTCTTTGAGCTTTGCTGACTGGCCTTTTCGTGAGCTAAAGAGCCTCTTGTCTGCATATGCCTCGTGACAGGACTCTGATCCTGCTCTGACTTGTCAACGCCAGGGAAATACTTCATATGGTAATGCAGCAATTTGGCTTTGCGAAAAGATCTGGAGCAATCCAAAATCTTGCCTTTAAACTTGTTGGGTTCCAGTTCCAAGGTAACAGCTTTGGTAGCTGGATCAACAAATGTTTTCAAAGTATTTGCTAACGGTTCTCTACTGTATTTAGCAGAACTGTCAGACCGTTGATTCAGCTTCATAGGAGCTGCTACTGCAGGGACAGCCGGGACCTCCTCAGCACCTCCTTGTACATGAGGGTCTTTCTCTTCTGGTTTGATCTTGTCTGGTTTGACCTCTGGAATGCCATTTACAACATTGGTTTGCACAGGCTCTACGGACTCTTCTACTACTAATGGCGGCTCCTTCACTTTGGGAGTTTCAGGCTCTGCCAGGGCACACTCCTCTGGCTCCACTTCTTTTTCCTCTGGTGAAGTACTACACTCCGGTGATGATTCCGTCTCAACAACAGACGTGGTAACCTCCATAGCATTATGGTCCTCTGGATTCTCAATCAGAGAGAGGGCTTGCTATCCTTTTCCTCTGTTCTCTCAAATTGTTTCACAATGGCCTCCATTTGCTGCTGGCGTCTCCAACCTGCCATTCTCTCTCGGTAAGCTGCCATGTTCTCTTGGTGAACCTGTTGTTGAGCTGCAAGGCTTTCTCGTGAGCTGCCATGCTCTCTTGGTGAACCTGTTGTTGAGCTGCAATGCTCTGTTGTTGAGCTGCAATGCTCTCTTGGTGAACCTGTTGTTGAGCTGTAAGGCTCTCTCGGTGAGCCTGTTGTTGAGCTGCATTTGCTATAATCAGCTGTTTCAGCATCTCCTCCATTTTGGGTTTACTTTAACTCCCCACGGCACTCCACCATGTGTTAGGGATTAACTCGGTAGCGGGTATGTGTGACCCCCTGGATGGGTTCACTACACGCTGAACTGTACAAAAAGGCACTTGAGGATGACTGAAAACAAATGATATGGTTTATTTTTCCATCTTTTTCCATACACGTGCAAGCATCAAAACAGCATAAACAAAACAAAACATAAAATAAACCCTTGCCACTTGGGGCGTCTACCTTCCCAACACAGGAACCTACCTATGGAGTCCGGCACAGCCTACTGCTGGGCAGACACTGCTGGTCCTACAGCAGAACACAACAAAAAAGTATTTTTGATATTTCTCACGCAGAAATATCCATCAGCACCTCACCTCTTCAGAAGTGCTTCTGACTGCTCCTTCACACCCAAAGCTCCAGGATGCAGCAATCAGTCGTTATCCTTAGGCTATTTTTATAGGGGCTTTAATTGCTTCATTTTGAACAGCTGAAGGCTTCTAACTCCCCAAACCTCTCTGGCCATTTCTACAGCCAACGCCCAATAGTATTTGGTGTATTGTCTACACAAGGCGGAAAAGTATCTTCCATCTGGGACAACACACACATATTTACCTGACTTCCTGTCACAATATATATATATATATATATATATATATATATATATATATATATATATATAATGTACAGTGAGAATGAGCATAATTTTGTGTCTGAAAGGCATATTCTAGTAGTAGTTCAGAGTCATTCTAAACATTTCAGAAATTTACATTCTATGGGCCAGATTCAGGAACAGTTACGCTGGCGGATCGAGTGATCCGCCAGCCTAACTGTGACTTTAAGCCGGCGTTTCTGTTTTCTGTAACCAGAAAACAAGAAACGCCGGGTTGAAGTTCCGATGCGAGCAGCGTAACTGAGTTTCGCCATCGCATCGTTACTTCAACTTAAAAATGGCGCCGGGGGCGTTCCCGCCGATTTACGCTCAAAAAATATGTTAATGAGCGGAAATCGGCAATTCACGATCGAAATCCGGCGCGACGCAATGACGATACGACGTTTCCGGACGGGATACGCGGCGCATAGATATACCTACATGGGGTTGGAGTATCCTATGTTAGGTATAGGTGTCGTCATCGCGTCGGGAAAAAAAAAAAAAACGTCGCTTGCGTAAAACGGTGATGAATGGGAATGTGACGTCATTGACGTTCATTCACAGATTTTGGAGCATGCGCACGGGGATGTTTTGACACTCGACGCATGCGCAGTACGTTGGCGGCGGGATCGCGCGTAGTTAGCATACTACACGCCCCGTACCCGCTAAATTTGAATTCCGCCGGCTCATTTGTGATGCGCTGCCGCAACTTTAGGAGCAAGTGCTTCGTGAATGACAGCACTTGCTCCTAAAATTTCGGCAGCGCAACGCAAATGAGAAGCGTTACTCCAGAGCAAAGATGCTCTGGACTACCTGAATCTGGCCCTATGTTGTTAATCTATGTTTTAAACAAAAACATTTTTCACTGTAACTTATAGATGTGAAAGTTGTATTGTTTTTACATTTCTTACTGTGGATTTATTAAATATAGTTGCTCATTTCATTTTCCTTGGTTATCTCTGTAATAATAGGTTCTAAAAAATGTATTTCATTAGCATTCTTATATATAGTATATCACAAAAGTGAGTACACTCCTCACATTTTTGTAAACATTTTTTTTCATGTAATAACACTGATTAAGTGACACTTTGCTACAATGTAAAGTAGTGAGTGTAGAGCTTGTATAACAGTATACATTTGCTGTCCCCTCAAAATAAACTCAACACACCATTAAAGCGGTTGTATACCCGCTGTCTTTTTTTTTTTAACCTGAAAAGCAAAAACCATAATCAGCTAGCATGCACCGCATACTAGCTGATTATGAAATACTTACCTTGGAACGAGGTGAGAGGAACTTACCTGGTCCACGCCGAGGGAGATGTCATCTTTCCTCTGTGTGTCTTCCGGGTATCGCTGCCCCAGCGCTGTGATTGGCTGGAGCGGCGATGTCGTCACTTCTTGCCGGCAAGGTCCGGCGGCTGCCCTGCCTTTAGCCGAGGATCCCTGCTGCGCATGCGCTGCTGCAGTCAGCAGTGCATTGCGGGGGGAATATCTCCTAAACCTTACAGGTTTAGGAGATATTCTTTATACCTACAGGTAAGCCCAATTCGCCATGTTTTCTTCCCTGTGTCATGTGCCTTGTTAGTGTTACAAGGTCTCAGGTGTGAATAGGAAGCAGTTGTGTTAAATTTGGTGTTATCTCACTCACTCATACTGGTCACTGGAAGTTCAACATGGCAGCCCATGGCAAAGAACTCTTTGAGGATCTGAACAAAATGAATAGTTGGTTGCTCATACATAAAGATGGCCTAGGCTATAAAAAGATTGCAAAGTCCCTGAAACTGAGCTGCAGCCCAGTGGCCAAAACCATAAAGTGGTTTAACAGGTCAGGTTCCACTCAGAACAGGCTTCATCATGGTCGACCAAAGAAGTTGAGTGCACATGCTCAGCATTAGGGATGAGCCGAACACCCCCGGGTTTCGGTTCGCACCAGAACGTTCGAACAGACCGCGGGTTCACACAAACTTTTCGAACCCCATTGAAGTCTATGGGACCCGAACGTTCGAATTCAAAAACGATAATTTTAAAGACCAAAATTCAATTTAATGTTGGAAAACGTCATTCAGAACCCGGGTCTTTCCCCAGGGAACATGTATCAATGAAAAAAAAAGTTTTAAAAAAGGCTGTTTTTTCCGGAGCAGCCATTTTAATGATGCTTAAAGTGAAAAAAAAATCCTTTAAATATCACACCTGCTGGGTGTTTATATTAGTGGCACGTGTTTAGAAATGTCCCTGCACAACATAAGAGGACTATAAAAAAAAAGTAAATAATACTGCTTGCGCACGTGCTGTGTGGCAACAATATGTCGAATATTTTAGCGGTGGTGGGGGGCCATTATTGTTTTGTGAAAGAAACATTTTAGAGAAAAGGACACCCCTCAAACATACTGTAATTGGAGCACAACAAGGAGCCACGTGCAAAGTATTGCATCAAATTTTTTTATTAGGCACCTCTGTTAAACAGGGGCTGTAAAATTGTGCCTTGGGCACAACACAACACTGCAACCCCTCCCAATAACTCCAATTGGAGCGCAACAAGGAGCCACGTGCAAATGATTGCATCAAAAATTGTTATTAGGCGCCCCTGTTAAACAGGGGCAGAAAAATTGTGCCTTGGGCACAACACTGCAACCCCTCCCAATAACTCCAATTGGAGCGCAACAAGGAGCCACGTGCAAATGATTGCATCAAAAATTGTTATTAGGCGCCCCTGTTAAACAGGGGCAGAAAAATTGTGCCTTGGGCACAACACAACACTGCAACCCCTCCCAATAACTCCAATTGGAGCGCAACAAGGAGCCACGTGCAAATTATTGCTTCAAAAATTGTTATTAGGTGCCCCTGTTAAACAGGGGCTGAAAAATGGTGCCTTGGGCACAACACAACACTGCAACTCCTCCCAATAACTCCAATTGGAGCGCAACAAGGAGCCACGTGCAAATTATTGCATCAAAAATTGTTATTAGGTGCCTCTGTTAAACAGGGGCTGAAAAATTGTGCCTTAGGCACTGGTGGCGGAGCCCAGAAACACAACATTTCTTACTAGCTATCAGCAAGAAAAGTGAGGAGGAGAAGGATATTCCATCAGCAGCATAAGAGAACAGTCACTCAGCATCAGCATACGCAGTCTAAAAGGGATCCGACATTTCAACAAAAAAATATTATTCAGTAACATCAGCATCAGGTGCTTGGTAGCTGGTGTTGATCCAAGCCAGATTCATTTTGATGAAGGTCAGTCGATCAACAGAGTCGGTGGAGAGGCGCACCCTGTGATCGGTAACAAAGCCTCCAGCAGCACTGAATGTGCGTTCTGAAAGAACACTGGATGCAGGGCAAGCCAGTAGCTCAATTGCGTACTGTGCAAGCTCTGGCCAGTGATCCATCCTCAAGACCCAGTAAGCCAGAGGATTTTCGGTGGGGAAGGAGTCCAAGTCGGATCTTGCCCCTAGGTATTCCCAGACCATGTAAAGCAGACGCTGGCGATGGTTGCTGGAACTGGTCAGACCTTGGGGCTGCGGACAAAAAAACTGTCTGAAGGCATCGGTCAGATGGCCACCTTCTCCACCGCTCATTCTGTAACTCACCGAAAGCCTCAGCAAGACTTCGCCCAGAGCCAGGTTTTGGTAATCCATCCGGTTCTGGGAACGTATTGCACAGACCCTTCTGCAAGGCCTCCCGCAGAAGTTTAATTTTCTGCTCCCTCTGCGATGGCAACATAAGGTCCGCAACCTTACTCTTGTAACGTGGATCAAGGAGAGTTGCCAGCCAGTAATGATCCGTCTCCTTGATAGCACGTACACGAGGATCCTTACGCAGGCTTTGCAGGATCAGGGAGGCCATGCAACGTAGGTTTGCAGAGGCATTCGGGCAGGGCTGGTGCAAGAATTTTTGACACCCTAGGCGAAACCTAATTTTGTCGCCCCCCTTGGCTCCACCCCAGACTCCACCCCATTTGCCCTGCCCATGTACATCCCAATTTTTTTTATATTGTGAAAGATAATGTTACATCGAGTAAATTGATACCCAACATGTCACGCTTCAAAATTGCGTCCGCAAGTCCATAGGCGTTTAGAAAATTCTACAGGTTGCATCTTTTGAGTTACAGAGGAGGTCTAGGGCTAGAATTATTTCTCTTGCTCTAACGATCACGGTGATACCTCACATGTTTGGTTTGAACACCGTTTACTCATGTATGCGCTCGCTTCTGCGTGCAAGCTCGGCGGGCCAGGTGCGTTTTTCTGGCTCCTAACTTTTTTAGCTGGCTTTTAGATTCCAAGCAAATTTGTCAAACCCTGGTCTCACCTATGCCCATCAAATACAGCCTCACCCACGCTCATCAAATTGCATTTCACCTATGCCCATCAAATGCCATCTCACCAGCACCCATCATATACAGTCTTAGCGGTGCCTATCAAATTCCATTTCACCATCACCCATCAAATACAGTCTTACCTGTGCCCATCAAATATAGCCTCACCAGCACCCAAATTCCATCTCACTTGTGCCCATTAAATGCCATCTCACCTGTGCCCAAACACAGCCTCACCCACGCCCAAATACAGTCTCACCCGCGCCCATCAAATACAGTCTCACCCGTGCCCAAATTCCATCTCACCTGTGCCCATTAAAGCGGTTGTAAACCACAAAAAAAAAAAAATTCCCCCACAACTGCAAGGCAAAAGTCATAATGAGCTAGTATGCACCGCATATTGGCTCATTATGAAATACTTACCTCGGAACGAGGTGTAGAAAACTTACCTGGTCCACGCCGAGCGAGATCTCATCTTGACTCGGCATGTCTTCCGGGTATCGCCGCTCCAGCGCTGTGATTGGCATTGGCATGCGCGCGGGAGATTTAAATCCGGCCAGGACGGCGGTGGCCGGTCCTTTGGCCGTGGATTGCTCCCTGCGCATGCGCCGCTGCAATCAGCGGCGCATTGCGAGGGGAATATCTCCTAAACCGTACAGGTTCAGGAGATATTCTTTATACCTACAGGTAAGCCTTATTATAGGCTTACTTGTAGGTAAAAGTCAATACAGTGGGTTTACATCAACTTTAAATGCCATCTCACCCGTGCCCATCAAATACAGTCTCACCCGTGCCCATCAAAGTTGCTACATCAGTGCCAATCAATGAAAATCAATCTCTGGGGGGGGGGGCAGATATTTTAATATACACATACATTTAAAAAAAAATGTATTGTCATCACATACACAATGTACAAAAGTTTTACTCACCACACCAACTTGAATGGTGAACCCTGTGGTGGCTGCCTGTTCCTCACTCACATGACATCACCTCTGCTGTGCCTGCTGTCTCTGTGTCGGTGGCATGGTGCCTCTTCCAGGCTCAACCTGTCTCCCAAGACTGGAGAGCTGCTTCCATGTGTCATAGTAATCCCATGATGCATTGCGCGGCATCCTTCATGTCTGCAGCTCCTGTCCACACTGACACACAGCCAGGGGGGAGGGGTGGGGGCCGCAGTGCTGCATTTTACACACAGTTAGTGTGGAGAGAGAGTGGAGAAGGGAGGGGCTGCTGCTGCCTGGGCTCATTCTGAAAACATCTCAGAGCGGAGCATATAGGAGATGCTGAACACCGTGACACTGACAGTACTGTATTATACACCCAGAGCGGAGAGCACCCTGGGGGGGGGGGGACACATCCATCCATGCCATGTGACACTAATGTGAGGCTCAGAGCTCTCGTCTGCCTAGCGACGCTGCTTGAAGCTCTGTGTGGAGGACAGTGCGGGAGTAATATTACTAGCAGCCCGGCGCCCAAGGCAGCAGTGCGCTCTAGGCGATCGCCTAGTGGTAGCGCCGGCCCTGCATTCGGGGCACAGTCCTCTGGGTCACTGAGGACGACAGGATCCACAGGCACCTCATCCTAGCCACGTAAAAGTTCACGTGTTTCTTGGGACTGTAAATGATCCCTTGAAGACTGCTGCTGCTGATGCTGAGTGCTAGGCTCCACCTCCATGCTGCTGATACAATCCTCCTCCACCTCCTCCACCTCCTCCTCCTCCTCTTCCTGTGTGCTAGGTGGGCAAGCAGGCCCACTGTCTGGGTAAAGGGGGCCTTGAGAGGTAAGGAAGTCCTCCTCTTCCTCCCTCTGTTCTGCCTCAAGGGCCCTGTCCATTATTCCACGTAGCGTGTGCTCCAACATGTGAATAAGAGGGACAGTCTCACTGATGCATGCACTGTCACTGCTCACCATCCTCGTGGCCTCCTCAAATGGTGACAGGACAGTGCATGCATCACTGATCAAGGCCCACTGGCGTGGGGAAAAAAAAACTAGCTGCCCTGACCCAGTTCTGCTGCCATATTGGCACAGATACTCATTGATGGCCCGCTGCTGCGTGTGCAGCCGCTGCAGCATGGCCAACGTAGAGTTCCATCTGGTGGGCATGTCGCAGATTAGGCGGTTCTTGGGCAGGTTGTATTCCCTTTGGAGGTCAGTCAGCCGAGCAGTGGCATTATATGACTTCCGAAAATGCACACAGACTTTCCTGACCTGCTTCAGGACATCCAAATTCAGGACATGCGCAAAACAGGGCACGTGGGTGAGTTTTCCCTGTCGCAGGGCAGAGAGGAGGTTGGTGCCATTATCGATGACCACCATTCCAGGCTTCAGCTGGCGTGGCGTCAACCACCTCTGAGCCTACCCCTGCAGAGCTGAAAGAACCTCTTCCCCAGTGTGGCTCCTGTCTCCCAAGCACACCAGCTGTAGCACCGAATGGCATCTCTTGGCCTGCATTCCTGCGTAGCCTCTCGTACGCCTACGGAGCACGGCTGGTTCTGAGGAAACATCAGCACAGGAAGAGGCCACAGAGGAATACAAAGAGGAGGGGTGGAGGAGAGAGGTGTGTCACAAGCAGTAGTAGTGTTTTGGAGGCGTGGTGGCGGAACAACCTCCAAAACTACTGTACCTTGCCCTGCGTCCTTCCCAGCTGCCAGCAGAGTCACCCAATGGGCCGTAAAAGGTAACATCCCTGTCCATGCCTGCTGGAGCATGAGTCAGCGGTAAGATGCACCTTACCACTGACCGCCCTGTCCAGCAAGGCATGGACATTGCCTTCTACATGCCGGTAGAGAGCCGAAATCGCCTTCCGAGAGAAAAAGTAGCGTTTTGGTACTTGCCACTGAGGTACTGCACATTGCACAAACCACCGGAAGGGGGCAGAATCCACCAACTGAAAAGGTAGCAGTTGAAGTGCTAGCAATTTGGCTAAGCTAGCATTCAACTGCTGGGCATGTGGATGGCTGGTATTGTACTTCTTTCGGCACTGCAGCAGCTGGGGCAGGAAAATTTGCCTGGTACTATCAGTAGATTTCCTGCTACTACTAGCTTGTGACACACCTATTTCTACACCTTCACTGCAGGTTTCAGAGAGGACTGAGGGTCTAGTGGGGTTGGAGGTCCCAGAAGGGCAAGGGGGGTACGCTTTTGTCTTTGGTGTGGGTCTTTCTGGTGTGCTTGCCAACGAGCTGCATGGCAAGTCGACATATGTCTGGACAAGCATGTGGTAGCCAGGCGGTTGATGTTTTGGCCACGCGAGATACGCTTGCGACATGTTGCAAATAGCAAAGGTACGATCTTGTGGACATGTTTCAAAAACGGGCCCACACCAAAGAACTTTTGCTGTACCGGTCAGACACAGCAGCACCATGCACAAGCGCCGTAGATGTGCGCTGTAATGCAGTTGGTGTGCCCTTAAACTGACCAATGGAGGGCATCCTGCCTCTTTGGAGATGTGCCTGTGCCTCGTCCTCCTCCTCCTCTCTCCTATCAGGCACCAAGGTAGAGTCAGTGGCCTCATTATCCCCTCCCTCCTCATCACTGTCAAAAACCTGGCAGTATGCTCCAGCTGGGGGAACATCACTCCCAGATTGCTGTCCCTCTCGGCCACCCCCTCTCCCTGGGCTCACATCAATGCCTTCCTCTATCTGTGTTCCGTCAAAACGCTGCACATCTTCCTGCAGCATGTACCCAACACTGTGTTGAAACAGTTTGGGGGACTCCTCAGGAGGACATGGTGGGACTAGGGAAGTATTGTGTGAAGCCATTGTGCAGAGGGAAGAGGACGCCTTGGCAGCTGCTTTGCCAGACAAACTTAGATCAGTCTGTGTGAGAGAGGATGAGAAGAATGAGTACGGCTTGGTCATCCACTCTACTAATTTCTCAGCATGTTGAGGCTCAACACGGCCAGCTCCCGAAAAGAAGGACGAGCGGCCACGGCCACGTGCTAAAGAGGATGCCCCACATCCACCACCAGCGTTACCTCTAGATGCAGAGCCTGCTTGCCTTTGTGACTCTCTGCCTCTCTTTGTTGTCCTTCCAGACATATTGTTCAGGTGCTATGTAACAGCACAAGTGCGGTGACACCAAATGCGCTCAGGTGGTATGTAATAGCACACGTGCGGTGACACCAAATGCGCTCAGGTGATATGTAACAGCACACGTGCGGTGACACCAAATGCGCTCAGGTGATATATAACAGCACACGTGCAGTGACACCAAATGCGCTCAGGTGATATGTAACAGCACACGTGCAGTGACACCAAATGCACTCAGGTGGTATGTAACAGCACACGTGCGGTGACAGAAAATGTGCTCAGGTGATATGTAACAGCACACGTGTGGTGACACCAAATGCGCTCAGGTGGTATGTAACAGCACACGTGCAGTGACACCAAATGCGCTCAGGTCATATGTAACAGCACATGTGCAGTGACACCAAATGCGGTCAGGTGATATGTAACAGCACACGTGCGGTGACACCAAATGCACTCAGGTGGTATGTAACATCACACGTGCGGTGACACCAAATGCGCTCAGGTGATATGTAACAGCACACGTGCGGTGACACCAAATGCGCTCAGGTGGTATGTAACAGCACACGTGCGGTGACACCAAATGTGCTAAGGTGATATGTAACAGCACACGTGCAGTGACACCAAATGCGCTCAAGTGATATGTAACAGCACACGTGCAGTGACACTAACTGCGCTAAGGTGGTATGTAACAGCACACGTGCGGTGACACCAAATGCGCTCAGGTGGTATGTAACACCACACATGCGGTGACACCAAATGCACTCAGGTGGTATGTAACGGCACACGTGCAGTGACCCTAACTGCGCTCAGGTGATATGTAACAGCACACGTGCGGTGACACCAAATGCACTCAGGTGGTATGTAACAGCACACGTGCGGTGACACCAAATGTGCTCAGGTGATATGTAACAGCACACGTGCAGTGACACCAAATGCGCTCAGGTGATATGTAACAGCACACGTGCAGTGACACCAAATGCGCTCAGGAGATATGTAACAGCACATGTGCAGTGACACCAAATGCGCTCAGGCGATATGTAACAGCACACGTGCGGTGACACCAAATGTGCTCAGGTGATATGTAACAGCACACGTGCAGTGACCCTAACTGCGCTCAGGTGGTATGTAACAGCACATGTGTAGTGACACCAAATGCGCTCAGGTGATATGTAACAGCACACGTGCGGTGACACCAAATGCGCTCAGGTGGTATGTAACAGCACACGTGCGGTGACACCAAATGTGCTCAGGTGATATGTAACAGCACACGTGCAGTGACACCAAATGCGCTTCGGTGATATGTAACAGCACACGTTCAGTGACACCAAATGCGCTCAGGTGATATGTAACAGCACACGTGCGGTGACACTAACTGCACTCAGGTGGTATGTAACAGCACACGTGCGGTGACAGCAAATGCGCTCAGGTGGTATGTAACAGCACACGTGCGGTGACACCAAAATGCGATCAGGTGGTATGTAACAGCACACGTGCAGGGACACCAAATGCGCTCAGGTGGTATGTAACAGCACACGTGCGGTGACACCAAATGCGCTCAGGTGGTATGTAACAGCACACGTGCGGTGACACCAAATGCGCTCAGGTGATATGTAACAGCAACCGTGCAGTGACACCAAATGCGCTCAGGTGATATGTAACAGCACACGTGCAGTGACCCTAACTGCGCTCAGGTGGTATGTAACAGCACATGTGTAGTGACACCAAATGCGCTCAGGTGATATGTAACAGCACACGTGCGGTGACACCAAATGTGCTCAGGTGATATGTAACAGCACACGTGCAGTGACACCAAATGCACTTCGGTGATATGTAACAGCACACGTGCAGTGACACCAAATGCGATCAGGTGATATGTAACAGCACACGTGCAGTGACCCTAACTGCGCTCAGGTGGTATGTAACAGCACACGTGCAGTGACACCAAATGCGCTTCGGTGATATGTAACAGCACACGTGCAGTGACCCTAACTGCGCTCAGGTGATATGTAACAGCACACGTGCAGTGACACCAAATGCGCTCAGATGATATGTAACAGCACACGTGCAGTGAAACTAACTGCGCTCAGGTGGTATGTAACAGCACACGTGCAGTGACACCAAATGCGCTCAGGTGATATATAACAGCACACGTGCAGTGACACCAAATGCGCTCAGGTGATATGTAACAGCACACGTGCAGTGACACCAAATGCGTTCAGGTGGTATGTAACAGCACACGTGCGGTGACACCAAATGCGCTCAGGTGATATGTAACAGCACACGTGCTGTGACACTAACTGCGCTCAGGTGGTATGTAACAGCACACGTGCGGTGACACCAAATGCGCTCAAGTGGTATGTAACACCACACTTGCGGTGACACCAAATGCGCTCAGGTGATATGTAACAGCACACGTGCGGTGACACCAAATGCGCTCAGGTGATATGTAACAGCACACGTGCAGTGACACCAAATGCACTCAGGTGGTATGTAACAGCACACGTGCGGTGACATCAAATGCGCTCAGGTGATATGTAACAGCACACGTGTGGTGACACCAAATGCGCTCAGGTGGTATGTAAGAGCACACGTGTGGTGACACCAAATGCGCTCAGGTGGTATGTAAGAGCACACGTGCGGTGACACTAAATGCGGTCAAGTGATATGTAACATGCACACGTGCGGTGACACCAAATGCGCTCAGGTGGTATGTAACAGCACACGTGCGGTGACACCAAATGCGCTCAGGTGGTATGTAACAGCACACGTGCGGTGACACCAAATGTGCTCAGGTGATATGTAACAGCACACGTGCAGTGACACCAAATGCACTTCGGTGATATGTAACAGCACACGTGCAGTGACACCAAATGCGATCAGGTGATATGTATATAGAAACAACTCAGCCGCATCAAACGGCCGTTGAAACATTGGAAGCCATAAACTCGGCCATGCTACAGTCAGCCGACTTGGTAGCGCCGAAACGAATAACCCGCATTCGGAAAAACAACAGCAGCTGGTTTAACAACCAGCTGTCGTTACTGAAGCAAGAACTCAAAAGGGCAGAATCTGCCTGGAAAAGATCTTCTTCAGAGCTAAACCTATCCATCTACAAGGCAGCGACAAGAAAATACCACAAAGGAATTTTCCAAGCCAAGAAAAATTATTTTTCGGAGGCTATCAACGGTGCCCTAAACCGCCCCCGCGAACTCTTCAAGATGGTCACCCAGACCATGAAGCCAGGATGCATTGAAGCCCCCAGTTCGGACACACAAGAATTTTGCAATGAGCTATCGGATTGCTTCATTAATAAAATCGAGGCAATCCGTGAAAGCATTCAGCAAAACAATTCTCCCCTCAGCCCCCCCCCCCCCCGCAGCCTCTCACACAGCACCCATAATAATTCTCCGATATCAGGTAAGTTCACCCTGGAACCCATCTCCATCGAGACCACTAAGAATGTCATTTGTACTCTGCGCAATGGCGCAGCGCCAAATGACATTATCCCCACAAAACTGCTGAAGGAATGCGCCTATATCCTGGCTCCTCCCATCACGCAGCTTATCAACCAGTCATTCTCGGAGGGCATAGTGCCCTCACAGTTGAAAGAGGGTATAATCCAACCCATCCTGAAGAAACCCTCCCTGGACCCTAAGGACCCACTCCATCGCCGTCCCATAACAAGCCTCAACGCACTCTCTAAGATAATGGAAAAAGTAGTGGTACAACAGCTGCAACTGCATCTAGATACCTATAAGCTACTTGACCCATTGCAATCAGGCTTCCGTCCCGGACATGGGACGGAAACAGCACTGCTGAAAGTATGGGACGATGTTCTCAAGGCCGCAGACGAAGGAGAATCTTGTCTCCTGGTTCTGTTGGACCTAAGTGCAGCTTTCGACACTGTAGACCACAATCTGTTACTGACTCGGCTTGCTGAAGTAGCCAGAGTCGCAGAAAGCGATTTATCTTGGTTCTCCTCTTTTTTGGAAAACCGATCGCAAACAGTGAAGTTAGGACCTTTTACGTCTGAAAAACGCACAGTAACATGCGGAGTCCCTCAAGGATCGCCTCTGTCACCAGTGCTGTTTAACATATATCTCCGTCCTCTTTTTGAGATTATCAGCAGCCAAAAACTGCTCTATCACTCATACGCAGACGACACGCAACTCTATTTTCGTATCTGCAATAGGCAGGATCACCACCTCAATCTAGAGACATGTCTCTCTTTGATAGAGGACTGGATGACAAAGAGTTATCTTAAACTCAACGGAGCGAAAACAGAACTTCTTCTGTTTCACGCCAAGCGCAGGAATCAACTTTCAACAGCGTGGACCCCCCCGCCTATTTTGGGCAAATTCATCACCCCTAGCGCCAAAGTCAAAAGCCTAGGGGTCATTTTTGGATATTGGATAAAATATCACGAATATTCGATATTTACGAATATTCGCTATATTTATTAAAAAAAAAAAAGTGCGAAATTGATTGCGAAATTGATTGCGAAAATTATTGCGAAATTTGAAAAATACGAATATTCGAAATAGCAAATATTCGCCGCGATATTCGAGTTATTCGCGAATACTCGAATATGCAATATTCGTAGCGAATATTCGCAATGCGAATATTCGTGAGCAACACTAGTCATTGACGTTCACTGACAGAATTTGGAGCATGCGCACTGGGATGAATTGACACTCGACGCATGCGCAGAACGTTCGCCGCGGGATCGCGCTTAGTTTAAATAATACACGCCCCGTACCCCCCCAATTTGAATTCCGCCGGCTCATTTGCGATGCGCTGCCGCAACTTTAGGAGCAAGTGCTTCATGAATAACAGCACTTGCTCCTAAAATTTCGGCAGAGTAACGTAAATGAGAAGCGTTACTCCAGAGCAAAGATGCTCCCTTCTACCTGAATCTGGCCCTATATGCGGGGTAAGTGCGGCGTATCCTATGTTAAGTATGGCCGTCGTTCCCGCGTCGAGTTTTGAATTTTTTACGTAGTTTATGTAAGTCGTTCGGGAATACGGCCATACTTTAATTGCGTTAATGTCGAAAACAATGACGTCCTTGCGACGTCATTTGAAGCAATGCACGCTGGGAAATTTACCCAGCGGCGCATGCACAGTACGATCGGCGTGGGAACATGCGCAATTTAAATAGTAAACTCCCCCTAGCCGCGGAATTTGCATTCCGCCGGGGGGATTTACGATCCGCCAGGGCAACTTACGAGGCAAGTGCTTTCTGAATACAGCACTTGCCTCAAAAACTGGCTCAGGCGGATCGTAAAAAAGATAGATAGAAGTGCTGTATTCAGAAAGCACTTGCCTCGTAAGTAGCCCTGGCGGATCGTAAATCCCCTGGCGGAATGCAGTTTACTATTTAAATCACGCGCGTCCCCGCGCCGATCGTACTGCGCATGCACCGCCAGCTAAATTTCCCAGCGTGCATTGCTTTAAATGACGTCGCAAGGACGTCATTGTTTTCGTCGTTAACGCTATTAACGTATGGCCGTATTCCCGAACGACTTACGTAAACGACGTAAAAAATTCAAAACTCGACGCGGGAATGACGGCCATACTTAACATAGGATACGCCGCACTTACCCCGCATATAGCAGGGGTAACGATCCGCCGGAAAAAGCCGAACGCAAACGAAGTAAAAAAAAACGACGGCCGGGCATTCGATTCTGAATCGGCGGTTCTCCTCATTTGCATATTCGTTGCGTATAATAACTGAAGCACCACCTAGCAGACGGCGGGAGATAACTCACTTACACCTGTCGGCTCTAAGGGAGATCTATGCGGAACCTGATTCGAGGAATCAGCCGCATAGATCCGAGCGTCGGATCACACAGATACGACGGTGTATCAGTAGATACACCGTCGGATCTCTACATGAATCTACCCCTGTGGGCCAGATTCACGCACATCGGCGCATTTTTGGACCGGCGTAGTGCAACTCCTTTAAGTTAGACCGGCTTAATTTCGAGGTGCAAGTGCCGTATCCTCGTAGTATTTTTGTCCAAATTTGCACCAGTGCAATGTAAATTCCGAGGCGTAAGGCGGTGTAATTCAAAGTGGGAAGGACGTGGGCGTGTTCCATTGAAATGAGCCGTGACCCCATGCAAATGAAGGGCCGGCCAGACTGGGCAAGTGCACATGAAGCAGACTATGGTCAGCACCTCTCTGAGCATGCTCACGGCGCAATCAGTTAGAGTTAGTGAGCTATGCACAGTGCTTAAATAGACCGAGAGAAATGCCCTTCCATTGCAAAAGTACATCCAATTTTTTTCCCCTTCCTACAGCAAGGTGCTATTGTTCTGTTGTTTGTTAGTGTTTGTTGGTTTGTGACTGTGAAGGACTTTTATGCAATTGCCTATATACTTCAGTGTAATTCTCTCCCTGCTAATCTTAATGCCTGTGTGCCTCTAGACCTGGATAATTGGACAATGACCCTTCAATGGCATACCGGAGTCGGGCTTGTGAGATACATTTTATTGGTCAGTGTGTAGAGGTGTTAATTGTTATTCTAAACCCCAGCCAGGTCAACAGACTCATAAGTGATACTTATTGTCCATTGTGTGATAACCCTTTTTAAAGCCTTTCTATTATAAGGTGTAAGTTACTTCTGCCCTGTCTCAATTCTCCAGACGGCTCCATTGTTCTGTGGCTGGCTATTGTGTACATTGATTGACCCCCTGGGGCTCTTGTCTGAACACAGATATTCAGGCTTCTGGCCACACCTATTCAAGCTTTGGGACCAATCTCTGCGGAGACATTTTCAAGTCCTCATTTGCATGGTTTTCAGAGGACCAGAGTGAAGACTGAATACTTTACAATGGACCAATAGGAAAGCGGTTGTTGGGGGCGGGATGTTCCAAATCCTGTATAAAGTGTGCTGTGTAATTTCATTAAAGTGTGTCCTGTTACGTCCAGTATTAAGCCATGGCTAATGTGTGGATTATTCAGCGATTCCAGGGATATTCCTAGTCGGGGAATATTGGGTGATTTCTTTTATGGGAGAAGAAGGGAGAGGATGGCGGAGATATGCTCTACTACCGTCACACTGGATGGCAGCAGCGGGATTTTCCCTTCTACCTTCCTTTACACCAGGATTCCAAGCAGACACTGGGAACAGTGAATGGAAGACTGGTACACCCTGCTTAAAAGAAATACACGGAAAGGACTACTGGAAGTTTGTGGAAGGATTGCTAGCAACAGAACCGAGCGTGTCATCATAGCAGAATAAATGGAGCTAGACCAGGAGAACTCGGTTGCAGCGACGCCCGCAGTACAAGAGATGGGGACACCAGTGATTCAGGAGGAGGAATCACCAGCCAACAAGCTAATAAGAGAGAAATTAGCATGGCTCGGTCCGAACCCAACGGCGGATGTGGTGCTGAAAGTGATGACCCTGTTAGCGGAGGAGGCTAAACAAATAAGAGACGCAGAGCTACAGTTAAAACTGGCAGCAGTCCAACAAGCAGCCGCACATTCTCCAAACAGTGAGTACAGCACAGCAGACACAAGGAAGATTCCGTTTAGCGCTTTTGAAGCTTTTGATGAGAAAGAACGAGAGCGGCAACATGAGCTGAGAATTGCAGAAATACGACGATCGGTGACAACGCCTAAAGAAGCAGCACCAAATGAAAGACGAGGAGAGGTACAGATACCAGTAACCATGGAAGAGGAATTCAGAAGAAGGTTACAAGAGATGCGGATGCAGCACACAGGACCAGAATCAGAGGAGGTCCTGCTGGGATGGGCGGATGTGATTCGGTGCCAACTCTGGAAGGAAGCGCTAGCTCTGGAGCAGCAACACCAAGGAGAAGTCCTGCCCTACATCTATGCAAGGTACTGGCCGCAGTATGACGTACGACTGCCGTTGTTGGGGGAACAACCGAAGCAGGAGTGGATAGCGGAATTAAGCAGGCTGCTCAGGGCAGAGATGCAGCTGGATGAGAGCTACAGAGCCCTCCGGTGGTATGTAGCCCAAGAGTGCCCGTGGTCAGCGGATGACAGCCCCACAGAAGGCTATGACTATGATGGCCTGGGATTGTTGTATTGGAGGATGTCCAGTGATCCCGACTTTGGGGATGATCGGGAGTGGCGCTTAGAGGACATAATGGAGCACAGAGAGAAAAAATTGAATATCTCGGAAGCGCACTGGGCACAGGAAGATTTGGAATTTCTGGCCGCTCGGGAATGGGACCTGGAGATCGCCTACAAACAGCTGCTAGACTCTGCTCAGCACCAGGACCGGGCTCCCTTTGCCTGGGACTATCAGGAAATACCAGTGGACAATACTGAAATCCTGGCTGAAGAATCGTCCATGTGGCAGGGTAACCGTGTGCTTTCCCAACCTGCCCCTGCAGCTATGGACCCGGAGGTCTTATGGCCGATGCAGCAAGTGCCGACTGACCTTGATCCGGTTTCTGCATGGGACAATCTTGAATGGAGGAAGGTGCCTGTCCAGCAGTATGCCAGTGAATCGTCAGTGGAAAATCTGGAGATTGCCATTCCCAAAGCTGAAGTTCTGACCGCAGGGCCGAGCTCTGCTAACCTCTGCTCAGGATCTATAGCATTCTCTGGGTTCCATGGACAGGAGATGGTGAACCCCTATCCCCAGACACCAGTTCCAGAGACAGGGGATGTGATAGACTTCTCTGCTGAGGAAGAACAACCTGATGGGCCCCCAGCAGAAGAGCTGGTATCAGGGCCACACTTCACTGTGCTCTGCCCAGCCCCAAGAGCAGTATTTGTGGAGTTACAAGGAACTTCCCCAGCTGAAGTGCTGGTCACCGGACAGAGGGTTCAAGACCTCTGCCCCACCCCTGTGGCAGTTTTGGAGGCTCAGGGTGAGAAGATGGCGATCACTCCCCAGCCACAGATTACAGAATGTATAGACTGTTCAGAGGATGTTATGGATTATGCACCCCCAGCAGAAGTGCTGGCAACAGGGCAGATTGCCAGCCATCTCTGCCCAGCACCGGGACCAACTGTGGAGTTCCAGGGAGCCGGGGCGGTTGGCCCCCCTCCCCAGCAACCAGCTGAGGTGGTAAAGCTCTTACTCCCAGCAGAATCCCTGGCAGCAGGACAAGATGCTACTGGCGGCTGCACCCCACTACAGCTTGAGCGGATATCGGTGGATGGGACTGTGGTCTCCACTCAGAGCAACCCAGCGGAAGAGCTGGCAACAGAGCAGAGTGCCCCGGGCCTCTGCTTTCACCTAACAGAAGAAGGGGTCCCTGTGGTAGTGAATGGGACTTCAGTCTCCACTGGCACAACCCCAGAAAATGGTACAGGACTGAAAGAGGAGGATGTCGGCTTTGCTTTGCAAGCACTGGGGGATTTTCACCTCACACCCGTGGATGGGACTTCAGTCTCCACTGGTATACCCCATAAATGGTGGCCAGTTGGCCCAGATCCCCAACAGCATGATGGACTGAGCCTAGCCACCCTGTCATCTCTCCAGCGGCTGAAAGGACTCCAGGGAGAAGGGCTAGTCCAGGCCTCTCCCCAGCGGCAGACGTGTTCCCTGAGAGAGGCAGAGGATGGCGGGGTGAGTAATGCTCAGTTTGGAGCAAGTGATTTGGGGTACTGTATGGATACCGGCATTGGGGGACTGGAACTACTGACTAAATTCAGAGACAACCCATCTGATGTCTCCTACTGGGTTAGTCCCCTGCCAAAAGGGGGGATGTGTGACAGGCCTAGCCGGGACAGGGGCTTTTGGAGAGGACTGAATGCGAGCCTCTTGCCGTCTGATTATGGGCCCTCAAAAAGCTCACACCTTACCTTTATGGCCGGGCTTTCACTCTCATCACCGACCACCATCCCTTGGTGTGGCTTAACCGGGTTTCAGGGGACAACGGCCGTTTGCTACGCTGGAGCTTGGCCTTACAGCCCTATGACTTTACGATTCATTAGAGCCCAGGCAAGCAAAACGGATTGTCACGCCAAACGGAGTTAACCTCGGACTAGAAGCTCTGAACCCGTCAACTCTACTGGACCAGGAAAGGTCCAACCGAGTTGCCGGAGCAGGGAGAAAAGGGGGGGCCATTGTGAAGGACTTTTATGCAATTGCCTATATACTTCAGTGTAATTCTCTCCCTGCTAATCTTAATGCCTGTGTGCCTCTAGACCTGGATAATTGGACAATGACCCTTCAATGGCATACCGGAGTCGGGCTTGTGAGATACATTTTATTGGCCAGTGTGTAGAGGTGTTAATTGTTATTCTAAACCCCAGCCAGGTCAACAGACTCATAAGTGATACTTATTGTCCATTGTGTGATAACCCTTTTTAAAGCCTTTCTATTATAAGGTGTAAGTTACTTCTGCCCTGTCTCAATTCTCCAGACGGCTCCATTGTTCTGTGGCTGGCTATTGTGTACATTGATTGACCCCCTGGGGCTCTTGTCTGAACACAGATATTCAGGCTTCTGGCCACACCTATTCAAGCTTTGGGACCAATCTCTGCGGAGACATTTTCAAGTCCTCATTTGCATGGTTTTCAGAGGACCAGAGTGAAGACTGAATACTTTACAATGGACCAATAGGAAAGCGGTTGTTGGGGGCGGGATGTTCCAAATCCTGTATAAAGTGTGCTGTGTAATTTCATTAAAGTGTGTCCTGTTACGTCCAGTATTAAGCCATGGCTAATGTGTGGATTATTCAGCGATTCCAGGGATA
This sequence comes from Rana kukunoris, assembly GCA_029574335.1. NCBI lineage: Eukaryota > Metazoa > Chordata > Amphibia > Anura > Ranidae > Rana > Rana kukunoris. The sequence continues at coordinate 212,047,154 of CM056059.1, read as the reverse complement.
TTCCTAGTCGGGAATATTGGGTGATTTCTTTTATGGGAGAAGAAGGGAGAGGATGGCGGAGATATGCTCTAATACCGTCACAGTGACGTGTCTTGAGATTTTTGGAGAGTGATTTGGAGAGTTTTTTGTTGAGTTTTTATTTTTTTTGCTGTTTTTTTATTTTATTTTGCTGGGCATATTTTTTTTTTTGCTGGGCATTTTTTTTTCTTTAATTTTGAGTTTTTTTTCTGTTTGTGAATGATTTTTGAATGTGGGGGTGACATTCCTGCCGCCACTCCACTTGTATGCTGAAAAGAGCCACTGGCAAGGAAATGGAGTGTTGCCATGACCTTGACCAGTGGCTGCACTGCATGTGAGCGGTGTGTTGGGCTGGTGATGTCCTCATGCAGGGTTGTGGTTAATTCCAGGATGGCATGAGGGGGTGAATCTGAAGATGCGATACACCTCAGAATCACTCATGCCAAAGATGTCTATGCGTGTGCGGTATATCCTCTCCCGTGCCCTCCTCCGTGCCCTCCTCCTTCTGTGCTCATCTAAAGTCAGTATTATAGCTATGAGCAAGGATGCCCCTGGCATGTTGGCAGGGCCGCCATCAGGAATTATGGGGCCCCTTACACAGCTTCAGGCATGAGCCCCCTGGAGCAGAGAACTGGGGGGGTTGCTGCCGCCTGAAATTGAGATGCGGGGGGGGGGCTGCTGCGAATTCCCGATCGCTTTTACGCCGCCCCGGGGTCGCGTACGTCGTTTACGAACTCGTAAGGTTACCCCTGCTTCTATGAGGAGTAACCTTATGAAGTACCGTCGTATGCCATGTTAACCACTTCCCGCTGGCCAATAGCAGATTTACAGCCGGGAAGTGGTTATGAAATCGTGACTAGACGTTCTCAAACGTCTAGCACGATTTCATGCCGTGCACGCCCGTGGGGGCGTGCAGCGCGGCGATCGCTGATGCGGGGCGTCAGTCTGACACCCTGCATCACCGATCTCGGTAATAAGTCTCCGGCAGAGGCTCGCTACCACGTGATCAGCCGTGTGCAATCACGGCTGATCACGATGTAAACAGGAAGAGCCGCCGACGGCTCTTCCTCACTCGTGTCTGACAGATGCGAGTAGAGGAAAGCCAATCGGCGTCTCTCCTGACAGGGGGGGTTCGCGCTGATTGTTTATCAGCGCAGCCCCACCTTGTATGCCCACACTAGACCACCAGGGATGCCCACACTGGCAGGGCAAAGAAAAAAAACACAGGATAAAAAAAAAAGAAGAAAATACAGGTTAAAAAAAAAAGAAAGATGCCAGTCAGTGCCCACACACAAAAAACGCAGAGGCAATCAAATACCACCAAAAGAAAGCTCTATTTATGGGGAAAAAAGGACGCCGATTTTGTTTGGGTACAGTGCAGCATGACCGCGCAATTGTCATTCAAAGTGCGACAGTGCTGAAAGCTGAAAATTGGCTTGGGCGGGAAGGTGCGTAAGTGCCTGGTATGGAAGTGGTTAAGTATGGCGTCGGGTCAGCGTCGGCTTTTTCCGTCGCTTACGTCGTTTTACTAACTCGTTCGCGAATAGGGCATTGCGTAGTGATGATCACGTCGTTTTGAAGTTGGTTTCAACGGCGCTTTCCGACGTGAGCTGGAGCATGCGCACTGGGCTTTTTCCCCGACCGGCGCATGCGCAGTTCGTTCGATGTGGGGGCGTGCTTAATTTAAATACAAGCCGCCCCATTTGAATTACGCGGGCTTACGCAAACTACGGAGCAAATGCTTAGGGAATACGGCACTTGCTCTAGTACGATGTGGCGGCGTAGTATAAATGGCTTACGCTACGCCGGCAAATTTCTTAGAGAATCTGGCCCTTTCCGTGCAGCTGATAAGCACATCGTGTAGACTGCACCGCACAAACGTACTTTTGTGGATCGGCGTATATCCCTTATTTGCATATTTGCATAGGAAATCAATGCTGTGGACAGAGTAAATGTGCACCTAGGGGGTCAGATTCAGGTAGAGTTACGCTGGCGTATCAGTGATTCGCCAGCATAACTCACACTTTGAGCCGGTGACGTGTCATATTCGGCTCCCCCGTCTCAGAATGCTCCGGAAGTGCTGGGCGGCCAACTGCGCATGCGCGATGCGTTCCAAACACATATGCGATGCGTTCCAATGGCTTTACGACACTGCACACCAGCGAAGCCATCATTCAGAGCGACGTGGACTTAGGGGAAAGTGGCCAGTCGGCCTCACGTCCTCGCTTCGCTCGGACGGCTCGCTGCGCTCGCTCGGCCTCCTGGCTCTTTTTTTAACATCCTCCAATCCACGGGGATGTTAAGGAAAGAGCCTGGATACCGAACGGCGGCTTCGCTGGTGTGCACTGTCGTAAATGCTTTGGAACGCATCACAGATGCGTTTGGAACGCATCGCGCATGCGCAGTTGGCCGCCCAGCACTTCCGGAGCATTCTGAGACGGGGAGCAGAAAATGACAACACACCGGCTTATCTGTTTTCTGTAGTCAGAAAACAAGATACGCCGGGATTGAGTTCAGATATGAGCGGCGTAATTGAATTTCGACGTCGTATCGGAACTGTAATTTGAAAATGGGCGCTCGGGGCGTTCCCGCTGATTTACGCCAAGAATATGTAAATCAGCGAGAGACGGAAATTCACGATCGTACGCTGGCCCGACGCAGTGACTTTCCGACAGTTCCGTAAGCGATACGCGGTGTTAAGAAAAACATGCCCCCTAGGTGGAGTATCCTATGTTAAGTATGGCCGTCGTCATCCCGTCGAATTTAAAAAGTTTCGCGTCGTTTGCGTAAAACGTCCGTGAATGGGGATTGACGTCATTGACGTTCACTGACAGAATTTGGAGCATGCGCACTGACAGTCGACGCATGCGCAGTATGTTCGCCGCGGGATCGCGCCTAGTTTAAATAATACACGCCCCCTACCCGCCCAATTTGAATTCCACCGGCTCATTTTCGCTACGCCACCGCAACTTTAGGAGCAAGTGCTATGTGAATAACAGTACTTGCTCCTAAAATTTTGGCGGAGTAACGTAAATGACAAACGTTACTCCAACATAAAGATCCGCTCTCCTACCTGAATCCTGAATCTGACCCACGATGTGCAGGCATAGGCAAGTTAGGCCGGTCGGGAGTAGCCTATTTTGGTGCGTATCTAGTTCTGTGTGTACGGTGCAAAAAATATTCTGGAGCAAATTTAGACTTATCTCGAGGTACTCCGGTGTAAGTGCTTTGTGAATCTGGCCCTGTGTCTCTATCTATCTCTCTCTCTCTCTCTCTCTCTCTCTGGGCCAGATTCTCCAATATTTTCGGCGGCGTAGCGTAAGCCAGTTACACTACGCCGCCGCTGCGTACTGGAGCAAGTGCTTTATTCTCTAAGCACTTGCTCCGTAGGTTTCGCTTACGTCGCGTAAATCGCGCAGCGTAAACCCGCGCAATTCAAATGGGGCGGCTTGTATTTAAATTAAGCGCGCCCCCGCGTCGAACGAACTGCGCATGCGCCGGCCGGGGAAAAAGCCCAGTGCGCATGCTCCAAAGGACGTCACATTTTCTCAATGTAAACGACGTAATCGCAGCGTACGCCAGCCCCATTGAGAATCGACGTACGCAAACGACGTAAACGACGCACAACACGACGCGGTCCCGAGGCCATACTTAACATGGCATCCGACGGGACAGAAGCTGGGGTAACCTTACGCGAACGAAAACGACGTACGCGACGACGGGGCGGCGTAAAAGCGATCGAGAATCGGCGTACTACTTCATTTGCATATGCAAATGAAAAAACAACGTAAAGGCCACCTAGTGGCCGGAGTTGTCATTACACCTACGATCCGAAAGTGTAATTGGATTACACTTGTCGGATGTAGAAGCGTATCTATGCAAAAGTGATGCTCAGCATCACACGCATAGATACGACTAAAAAAAAAAGGCGATACGACGGGGTATCTGAGATACTCCGTCGTAACGCCTCTGAGAATCTGGCCCTCTGTCTGACTGACTTCTCTAAGCAAGCCGGAACACACTACACGAGGCCGCCCGGGAGGCGGCCTTTTATAGTGTGGGGCGTGTGCTAAAGCCCTGAGCCCTAATTGGCCAAAGCACCTAGGCTTTGGCCAATTAGGTCTCTTCGTTTTTTGGGCGCTGTGATTGGCCAAGCATGCGGTGTCATGGTGCATGCTTGGCCAATCATCAGCACGCAACGCCGCAGTGAATTATGGGACATTCGAATTTGGCGCGAACGACCCGATTGGTTCGTTTTCGATGAACGATCGAACGTGCAATGTTCAATGCGAACATGTGTTTGCATCGAACGCAAAGCTCATCCCTACTCAGCATCATATCCAGAAGTTGTCTTTGGGAAATAGACGTATGAGTGCTGCCAGCAATCCTGCAGGGGTTGATGGAGTGGGGGGGGGGGTCAGCCTGTCAGTGCTCAGACTGTACGCAGCACGCTGCATCAAATTGGTCTGCATGGCTGTCATCCCAGAAAGAAGCTACTTCTAAAGATGATGCACAAGAAAGCCTGCAAACAATTTGCTGAAGACAAGCAGACCAAGGACATGGATTGCTGGATGTCCTGTGGTCTGATGAGACCAAGATAAACTTATTTGGTTCAGATGGGGTCGAGCATGTGTTGTGGCAACCAGGTGAGGAGTACAAAAACAAAAAGAGAACTCCAGTGGCAACCTGTGAAGCTCTGGTATACTCCATGCCCAAGAGGGTTAATGTAGTGCTGGAAAATAATGGCGGACACACAAAATATTGAAACTTTGGGGCCAGTTTGGACATTTTTACTTAGGGGTGTGCTCACTTTTGTTGCCAGCGGTTTAGACTTTAACCTCCCTGGCGGTATTCATGTGTGTGGCACGGGGTGAGATTTTCAAGCTACGATCGGTAACCCCGTGCCACACACGCGCTTACCTCGCTGGATGCAGAAAAAAGTTTTCTTACCTTTTCTCTGCGATCCAGCGATGAATCCCCGCAGTACTCGGCGGGCGGATGTCCGCCTGATTCTGTGTGTTCCTCCGATTCCCTTCCCTGCGAGCGTCGCGACGTAGGGGGGGGGAACGGCACCAAATTCAAAAATGTAAACAAACACTTTACATACAGTACACTGTAATCTTATAGATTACAGTACTGTATGTAAAAAATACACCCCCCCATGTCCCTAGTGGTCTGCCCTGTACACTACATGTCCTCTTTATATAATAAAAACTGTTCTTTCTCCCTGCAACCAAAAGTGTCCCTTTATGGCAAAAATTGTATTAGAGCAGCTAAAAAACTGCGATAATAAATCAGAATCACTTGCAGAATTTAGCGATAGCAATTTGTGGGGAAATTCGTCATAAAAAAAAAAAAAATGACAGCAAAAATTCTGCAACTGAGCAAATTTCAGTGATTTTGATTTGATTACATTATTGAATAATTTTTACTATAATTATATTATCATTTGTGATAATTTTTTATAATTATTTATTATATTATAATTTTTAATTAAAAAATAAAAAAAAAATCATACCCGGGATGCCTATTAGACTCTTGTTTGGATAGATTTCAGTGAGTCATTCCTAAGAATTACAAGCCTACAGTATAAAACGCCAAATTCCCTTGCAAATAATGGTACCGCTTTTAGCACCTAAAATCTTAAAGAATCATACCGCCATGGAGGTTAATGGCTGTGATGTGTTAGTGTGTTGAGTTATTTTGAGGGGAGAGCAAATTTACACTGTTATACAAGCTGTACACACTATTACTTTACATTGTAGCAAAGGGTAATTTCTTCAGTGTTGTCACATGAAAACATAATAAAATATTTACAAAGATGTGAGGGGTGTACTCACTTTTGTGAGATTATTCCTCATCATTTTTTTTTTTTTTACCATAGCTGTGCTATGTAATCATACATGATTAAAGTGAATGTTCTTGTAGTTTAGTAAATCAGTTGAAGCATGTTCATTTTTGCAAAGAATATCTTAAAAGAGTTGTAAAGAAAAACATTTTTTTGCCTAAAATTATCGTAATGTCTGAAAGGTAGACAGACAGAATAGTGTAATGATTCTATTAAAAAAAAAATTGTAAATACCTTTAACATATCCAAGGAAAATAATTAAAATACAATTTTGACTGCACAAGATTGGATAGCCATAGACATTTTACTGTTTTACTGAATGTACTAAGTTAAGTACATTTTTACATTGTGAGTTTAATTTTCAAATAACTTGGTGAATTAGGTGAGGCTTTGCTCTATTCCTTTAGTAATTCAAACCCAAGGTGTGCATATGGAGAGAGACTGAGAATAGTGGTGGATACTGTAGATCAGTGGCGGCCCGTCCATAGGGGGCGCATGGGCACCGCCCCCCCAAAGCTATTGGCAAAAAAAAAAATGAAAAAAAGGTCAGTTTAAAACATTTTTTTTTTAAGTTCTTTAAGTTTACTCTGCTAGGGCGCCGGCCCCAGTGCATTATGGAAGCGTTATGTCACTGCAATGCCGTGATTACAGGCAAGACGCTGCATTTGCAGGGTTTTGTGTTGATCCGGGGCACAGAGCTAATAGCCCCAGCACTCTCATTGGTCAGACTTCAGCCTGTCTTTGTGTCTGACCATTAGCAATCGCTGTAGGACTTGGAAGGTGCTTTCCCCCCTGCAGCCGTTTTACTTTCACTTTCTGTTCTAGTGAAGTCGGGAAGACTGTAGCTGGAGGGACTATTTTTTTATTTTATTTCTGCTCCTATGTGGATTTACACTAGCTGCATTTGATGGACTAGGCAACCAGCAGAAGAAGCAGTCCTCCATCCATCTCCATGTGACAGCCAGCAGTGCACACTGAAAACAAAGAAGATACAGTACACGGAGGGTCAGGACTGGGAGAGGGGGAGGGGGGAAGCTATTGTCACTTATGACTCCTGCAACAGCACATCTTTTACCTCCAACTTTAATCCCCCTCTCTCCTGTACTGCAAGTGTGTAGTTCTTCCCTGTCACACTTCCCCCCCTCTCCCCCTCTTTCACTTTCTGCTGTTTTCTCTCCCTCACATATATCTTCACTGTTATCATATCCTACACCCTCTGTGTCAGATCTGACCATTCCATTCACTGCCTGACACACCCTTTCCATTCCAGATTACTTTATATCTCGTTTACCTGTTCAGCAGGGACTCAGTCACACAGCTGGGAGGTGCAGTACAAGCAGACAGTTGAGCTGAAATTTTACCACCCCTGACCACCAAACCTGAAAAGAGATGCAGCCACTCAGTGCTGTTCAATGGCAACAAATTAAATGGAATTTTACCATGAATAGAGTGCACCACAACTACCCTGCAAGTCCCTGCCATGAACATGGCTGGTGCATTATGAGGCTGTAATTGACTTGCACTGTGGCTGCATTTGATGGGGCACAAGTGGCTGTGTTTGATAGGCACAGTGGCTGTTTTTGATAGGCACAACTGGCTGTGTTTGATGGGGCACAGTGGCGGTGTTTGATGGCGCACAGTGGTGGCAATTGATGGGCACAGTGGCTGTGTTTGATGGGCGCAGTGACTGTGTTTGATGCCCACAAGTGGCTGTGTTTAATGGGCACAGTGGCTGCATTTGATGGGCACAGTGGCTGTGTTTGATGGGCACAGTGGCTGCGTTTGATAGGGCACAGTGGCGGTGTTTGATGGCACAGTGGTGGCAATTGATGGGCACATTGTCTGTGTTTGATGGGCACAGTGCCTGTGTTTGATGGGCACAAGTGGCTGCGTTTGATGGGCACAGTGGCTGCGTTTGATGGGGACAGTGGCTGTGTTTAATGGGGACAGTGGCTGCGTTTGATGGGGCACAGTGGATGTGTTTGATGGGGCACAGTGGCTGCGTTTGATGGGCACAGTGGCTGTGTTTGATGGGGCACAGTGGCGGTGTTTGATGGGCACAGAGGTGGCAATTGATGGGCACAGTGGCTGCATTATATGGGGACAATGGGTGCGTTTGATGGGCACAGTCGCTGCATTTGATGGCACAGTGAGGCTGCAATTGATGTTTTTTTTTCCCCCGAATTTTTCAGTTTGCGCCCCCCCCAAAAAAAATGTAAGCACCAGCCGCCACTGCTGTAGATTGAGTCTAGTAAAAAGCAACAAGCTGCTTAAAATTTCAGCATTAAAAAGGAATTGTGTTGTCAGCTCAAAAGCAAAGTTAGAAGGAGCTGTGGTGGCTCAACGTGATTGGCACTGCGCTGACAAGCCGTTCACCTCTGCAGCCAAGGGTTCGGATCCCGGTCTCGGCTACATGTGAATTGAGTTTGGTGGTCTCAGCCCGGCTCCCGGTGGGTGTGCTATGCAGGGTACGCCTGTGCTTAGTACGCCCACCCCCCCCCCCCCACAAAAACTACCACACTTGCACACACATGAAATTGGTTTAATACCCACTGCGGTCTCCTAAAGAGAGGCGAAGGACCCACAGGGCTGGCTGGGTGGGCTAGGCCCCCTCACTCCCTCATAGGGGGAGTCCCTCTGCCCCATTGGGGTCCTGTTGGGCCCCAGTTGGGCTCCCAAGTGGAGCAGGTAGGGCGGGGTGAGTGGGAGGCCCCCCCTCACATCCGCCATTGCCACCAGGGGCATGGAGAAGGAAGGCGATTGCCTCCGGGGGGAGGGTCTGCCTACTCCCAACTCCTGCAGTCCGGCTCCTCTCTCGAGTTCACGCACAAAATACACTTTAAAAAATAAAAAAAAATAAAAGGAAAAAATAAAAAAATAAAAGCAAAGTTAGGGGCTCACTGAGGATTTCCTGTCATGTAAGGCATTGACAGGAAATCCTCCTGCCTTAGGCTGGCCATAGTTGTCTCAAATTTTGGCTGATTCTGCAAATGCCACCCAGTTCTGCAAATGTCAATAAAAAAAAAATCAACTGATGTGGGTGGAAAATGTTGATGAAACAGTGACTGCATCCTATCAGATGAAGCCACTGTTCAGCAACACCACTGTCCCAGGTTCACAGAGCGATTATGCCTGCGCAACAGGAGATGCGCGTGCGTAAGTCGAAATGTGCGCGTGCGTTTCGATGCACGGCATCCCCAGAACGAGATACGCAAAAAATCTACTATTTCGTTAGACTGGCGCATCCGTCCGCGCAAAAGTGCGCTAGACAGACCATTGATTTGCTAGTCAAATATGCTAATGAGGGACTTACGGGGATCCACAAAAGAACGTTGGGGCAGCGCAGGCTACGCAGTGTGCGCAACAGCAAAATGTCCTGTCTAAAATTAGACCATATAAAAGCTGGTCTAAAAAGAGAAAAAAAGTCTACTTGTTAGATAAAGCAACACTGTTAGTGAGGAGCTTAGCAGTCACACGTGTTGCACAACAATCTGTATGCCAACATGCCAGGGGCATCGTCGCACATAGCTATACTACTGACTTTAGATGAACAAAGAAGGATGAGGGCACAGAGGATGGCACGGAGGATGGCACGGGAGAGGATATACTGCACCCGCATAGACCTGTTTAACATGAGTGATTCTGAGGTGTATCGCATCTTCAGATTCACCCCTCATGTCATCCTGGAATTAACCACAACCCTGCAGGATGACATCACCAGCCCAACACACCGCTCACATGCAGTGCAGCCACTGGTCAAGGTCATGGCAACACTCCATTTCCTTGCCAGTGGCTCTTTTCAGCGTACAAGTGGAGCGGTGGCTGGGATGTCACAATCCTCCATGAGCAGATGTGTGCACCAGGTTGTCCCTGCAATCCTCAGACGCATGGCCAACCAAATCATCAAACCCACCACTGAGGACCTGCGGCTGAAGGCAATGACAGATTTCTACAGAATTGCCAGATTCCCACGCACGGTGGGGGCCATTGATTGCACACATGTGGCACTCCAGCCCCCCCATGAGACAGAGCACATGTACCGCAATCGGAAGCATTGGCATCCCATCAACGTACAGGTGATAGTCGATGCCCAAGGCCTCATATGGCACGTCCGTGCCAAACAATCAGGGTCCAGCCATGACTGCTACATATACAATCAATGCCACATCCGAATGGAATTCGATCAGAACGTGTATGGGACACCTGGCTGGTTGGTGAGTGACATGGGAGTCAGGCATGACTATCCCCTCCCATGATGCACACATCACAAGGGGCATATGCATGACTAACATCCTCCTGTCTTTTCCCTTACAGGTGACTCTGCATATGCACTGGGACCCCATCTCATGATTCCTACCTGGAACCCCCAAACCCCAGGAGAGGAAAGATACAATCAAGCACATGCCCAAACACGAGCAGTGGTGGAGCGCACCTTTGGCCTCCTGAAGTCATGTTTCCGATGCCTGGATAAGTCTGGGGGTACCCTCTTGTATTCCCCAAACTTTGTGTGCCAGATCATCGGTGCATGTTGCATGCTGCACAACTTCGCAGAAAGAAAGGGCCTGCAGATTGACCTACGTGATGACCTGACCCCTGAACCAGACAATCCCCCCCTAACCGAGGGTCCCCCATCTTCAGAGGGAAGAGCAGCCAGGAGACAGCTCACATTGGGCATCTTTGCACGTTAAACACACACATTAATCATGGCACAATGAGAATGCATGCATGCACACCACTGTGGTCCCTAGCACACACACCCCACATCCACATCAAATTGGATTGGCACCAGTCCACCATGCAGGACTTGTGAGCAGCAACGCCACGCCAAGGCTCCAATTATGTCACTGTACATTCATACACCATTCACACGGACCTGGGGATCACTTCTCCCTGGTTCTGGGGAACCCTTCTCCACCAAAATTGAGGGTGACACCCCTTTTCCGGCAGGAATGTCACCCCCACATTCAAACAGCATTCACAGCCCAAAAAAAAAAAAATTACCAGCAAAATCAAAAATTTTCCAGCAAAAAAAAAAAGGGGGGAAAAAAATGATTGCCCTTGACGTGAGCCATGCCTGGGGTGCCCCCGGCCACGGCCCCGGCTCCTCAGGGGAGACTCATGGGGGAGGGGGAAAACCGGGGAAGGAGGAGCAGCCCCTGATCTCTGCCTACCTGGCGGCCTGCCCTCCAAGGCCACGGCTATTCTGTCCAGGGCAGCACCAAGTGTTGCCGTGTTGGCCTGGATAGCCTGGGTAAGGGCCCTCACATCCTGCCCAATAAAAAAAGGGTGGTTAGAGCTGCGCCATGACATCCGGACACAGTGTGAACCGATAGTCCTCAATCCCAATAGGATAAATGCTCTTCCACACAAATTGAGGATGAAAAAGAGTCTATGTTATATACAACTTGGAGGGATATGTATCTGCTTGGGGCGGAATATAACAGTCACCAACGTGATACACCGCACACTTCACTCTTCGGTGAGACCCACCACCAGTTGTATTAGCAGCTTACCAGATGAACTATAAATGACAGCAGTCGGCTATAGCCCAGCACTTGCTGCTAAAATTGCGGCAGAGTAACGTAAATGAGAAGCGTTACTCTGGAGCAAAGATGCTCCCATCTACCTGAATCTGGCCCATAGTCGAATATTCGAGATATATTCGCTAAATACGAATATTTGTGATATATTTTGGAAATGAAATCATTGCGAATTTTCGCTATCGCGAATGCGAATTGCGAATGCGAAATTTCGAGAAATGCGGAAGGAGCACTCTGATTGGCTCAGAATATTCGTGATATATTACAATACACAATAATTGCGAATATTCGAGAAATGCGGAAGGAGCACTCTGATTGGCTCAGAATATTCGTGATATATTACAATATAAAATAATTGCGAATATTCGAGAAATGCGGAAGGAGCACTCTGATTGGCTCAGAATATTCGTGATATATTACAATATAAAATAATTGCGAAATTTTGAGAAATACCGAATGGAGCACTCTGATTGGCTCAGAATATTCGTGATATATTACAACATAAAATAATTGCGAAATTTCGAGAAATGCGGAATGGAGCACTCTGATTGGCTCAGAATATTCGTGATATATTACAATACAAAATAATCGCGCGATATCGCTATTGCCGAATAATCGCATTGCGATTTTTCGGGAATATAAAATGAGCGCTGCAGCTACTCGGCCCAAGGTCTCTAATCATACCAGCAATGCTTTTAGACGTCGATGGGGATCTCTAGGATGTGATCTGTTCTAAAAAAAAAATGAAAAAATATGAATATTCGAAATAGCGAATATTCGCCGCGATATTCGCGTTATTCGCGAATACTCGAATATGCAATATTCGTAGCGAATATTCGCAATGCGAATATTCGTGAGCAACACTAAGTGGGAGTCCAGGTTCCCCAGCGTATCCTTGATGGAGGACAGGCTCTCCTCCATCCGCACCAATGTCTGGCTGACCTGTCCTAGATGGCGGGTCTGAAGGGCCTAGTCCCTTCTCAGAGTGGCGGGCAGGAGATCGGCCAACCCCCCGGTGTTCTGGGATGAAATCCTGCCTCCAGCTGATGCTTGTGGCCGGGGAGAAGGGGAGGCCCTTGGGAGGGGAGCCATGTTGAGGGAGGAGGGGGGGGCTCCCCCTTAGGGAGGGCTGCCTGCTGCCAGCCAGAGGGGAAGAGTCCTCAAAAACCAAACATCCAGTGCCTGACATGGACTCCTCCTCCTCATGATTCTCCTCCTCCTCATGATTCTCCTCCTCCTCTTGAACCTCCTCCGCGGACTTCGGCCTTGTTGGGGGGGCCTCATTAGGCTGCTGTCCTGGGGATGGTGCGGTCAGGCCAGATGGCCCTGCACCCTCCTGCGCATCTGTGGATGACACAAAACATTCACAGGTTGGAGGATCCACACACTTGCCACATATTCCCTTTCACCCCCTCCCCCACACATGCTACACACCTGATATTAAAAAAAATACTTACCTGGCACCACGGGCTCCGGACTTGAGTCAAAGCCGGGCAGGCCCTCAACTTCATGCCGATGAAAGGTCAGGGCCACCGCACGCTCCTCCGCTGTCAGCCTAATACAGCATGGTGGGCCCCCTCCTGTGCCCCTGGCATGGACATGCATTCTGGCCAGCTTCTGTTTGACCAGACGCCGGAGGTCATTAATTTTTTTGGCAATCCCAGACCGGGTCCGTGTCTCCCCCTCCCCCGCTGAATTGACCTGCTCAGTGATCATATCCAAAATCTCCCTCCTCCTGGCCGGGATGGTGTTGGCACTGTCTGGGCCGTGGAGGAAACGCCCATAATCGCTAATGGCCCGGGCAAGAATTCTTTTTTCCCCCACAGTAAAATTGAGCTTTTGCTTTCTCTCTGTCATACTTCCAAAAAAACTCACTCCCAGTCAACAAAAATCACTCACAAAAACAAGCACAACCAATCAAGCAAGAACACACACAAAGAGAAAACTAACACCCAAAAAATCACACAAGCACTCAGCAAGAAACAGTCACAAAAACAAACAGCAAAAAAACAGCAAGAAAACAAACAAACAGAAATATATCAAACAAACAGTCTCTCAAACACTTATCAAAAAACACTTTCAAAGATCTACTAACAAACACTGATCACACAGAACACTAATCTGACAACTACAAAACACAACGCAACGAACAACAGGACAAAAGCACTTGGTTAAATGGGAAGGGACAAAGGGATGTACTTTTGCAATGCAAGTGCGTTTGTGTCTGTCTATTTATGATGTTTGCGTAGTTCACAAAGTTGCCCTAGTCCATTTCCAATTTCACTGATTGCGCCGCTCCCGAGTTGTGAGCATGCGCACAGCGGAGCTGACCATGGTCTCCTTCAAGCGCGCGTGCGCGAGCCGGCCGGCCCTTCATTTGCATGGGGTAACGGCTCATTTCAATGTAACACGCCCACGTCCTTCCCAATTTGTATTACTCCGCCTTACGCCTCTGAAAAAACGTTACGCATGCGCAATTTTCTGCGCAAAAGCTACGAGAATAGGGTGATTACGCGTCAAAATTGCGCAAGTCTAACGTAAAGGCGGTGCGCTACGCCGGTCCAATAATGCGCAGATGTACCTGAATCTGGGCCACTGTTCAGGAATTACAATAGCCAGTAGTAGGGATTCCAATATCAACACTATTTTTCAGCTAGTGGGCTGAATGAGACAACATTGAGCTTCCTACAGTCTTTCTCCACCATTTTGCAGTAATTATTTATTTTGTCTTTGTATTTTTTGTTATTTGTTGTATGTTTGTAATATGTTTAATCACTTTACTAACTCAGTAGTAAATATACTTTTATTTGTGTTTTAAAATGCTTTCCCTGCTCTAGGGCTAAGAATAAGAATAAGGAGTTAACAGTGGGTATTTTACCATGTGAATAGGGTAATGTAATCTCGTCAGAATTAAGTGTTACTTCCCCATTGCTTCTGATAACCAGTTTCTAAGATACAAGAGAAAAGAATGCATAAGACAAAACAGAAAAAAACAATTTACAAGTAATGTAATGAAAAAAATCAAATAACTTACAAAATATTTTCATGAAGAGGGGATAGCAGACATACTCATGGCCAGTTGCATTCAATTATGTAACGTAAAGTGGCAGTAAAAGTTAATTTTTTTTTTTTTTTATACCTTAATGCATTCTCTGCATTAAAGAAAACAAACCTTTTAATAGTAACTCCACCACAGCGCCCTCTAAATACTTACCTGAGCCCGATTTTCGATCCAGTGCTGTGCACATCTGCTGCTCTTCTCCCCTCCCGCCCTCACAGGTTTGACTGAGAGCAGTGGTAGCCATTGGCTCCTGTTGCTGTCAGTAAAAATTTGTGAGCAGAGAAAAAGGGTGTGGGGCTGAGCTGGGCTGTGTGTCTGAATAGCTGGCGAGAGAACCAAGAAGAGGAGGTTCAGAGCTGATCTGTGTAAAATCATTGCACAGAGCAGACAAGTCTGACATGTTTATTATATTAATTAAAAATGTAAAGCCTTACAATCACTTTAAATGGTATATAAACTTAACAATTAACATCTCTTAGTTGCTCCATTTTGGTATGTTAAATATACAATTAAAAACAATGGGCCAGATTCTCAAAGAAGTTACGCCGGGGTATATGGAGATGCGCGGCATGGGGTAGATTCATGTAGAGATCCGACGGTGTATCTACTGATACACCGTCAGATCTGTGAGATCCGACGCTCGGATCTATGCGGCTGATTCCTCGAATCAGGTTCCGCATAGATCTCCCTTAGAGCCGACTGGTGTAAGTGAGTTACACTGTCGGTTCTTAGGCTGCATTCTTCCGCCGTCCGCTAGGTGGTGCTTCTTTTTTTCTACGCGACGAATATGCAAATGAGGAGAACCGCCGATTCAGAACCGAATGCCCGGCCGTCGCTTTTTTTTTACGTCGTTTGCGTTCGGCTTTTTCCGGCGGATCGTTACCCCTGCTATATGCGGGGTAAGTGCGGCGGATCCTATGTTAAGTATGGCCGTCGTTCCCGCGTCGAGTTTTGAATTTTTTACGTCGTTTACGTAAGTCGTCCGGGAATACGGCCATACGTTAATTGCGTTAACGTCGAAAACAATGACGTCCTTGCGACGTCATTTAAAGCAATGCACGCAGGGAAATTTAGCCGGCGGCGCATGCGCAGTACGATCGGCGCGGGGACGCGCATGATTTAAATAGTAAACTCCCCCTAGCCACGGAATTTGCATTCCGCCAGGGGATTTACGATCCGCCAGGGCTAATTACGAGGCAAGTGCTTTCTGAATACAGCACTTGCCTCAAAAACTGGCGCAGGCGGATCGTAAATAAGATAGATCACGCGGATCAAAAGATCCGCTGATCTACATGAATCTACCCCCATAAGTGTAAATTTGCGCCGGAGTATCTATGCACCGTACCCACAGAACTAGATACGCACCAAAATAGGCTACTCCCGACTGGTGTAACTTGCCTACGCCTGCACATTTTGGGCCAGATTCTCATAGAATTCCGGCGGCGTAGCGTAAGCCATTTACACTACGCTGCCGCATCGTACTAGAGCAAGTGCTTTAATCTCAAAGCACTTGCTCCGTAGTTTTCGCCGGCGTCGCGTAAATCGCCCAGCGTAAACCCGCGCAATTCAAATGGGGCGGCTTGTATTTAAATTAAGCGCGCCCCCACGTCAAACGAAATGCGGGGAAAAAGGCTCAGTGCGCATGCTCCAGCTCACGTCGGAAAGCGTCGTTGAAACCGACGTCAAAACAACGTAAGCGTCATTTACGCAACTCCCTATTCGCGAACTAGTTAGTAAAACGACGTAAGCGACGGAAAAAGCCGACGCTGACCCGACGCCATACTTAACATGGCATTCGACGGCACCCGACGGCATCCGACGGTACTTCGTAAGGTTACTCCACATAGAAGCTGGGGTAACCTTACGCGGACAAAAACGACGTACGCGACGACGGGGCGGCGTAAAAGCGATCGCGAATCGGCGAACTAGCCTTATTTGCATACGCAAATGAGAAAACAACGTAAAGGCCACCTAGTGGCCGGAGTTGTCATTAAAACTACGATCCGCAAGTGTAATGGTATTACACTTGTCGGATGTTGAAGCGTATCTATGCAAAAGTGATGCTAAGCATCACGCGCATAGATACGAGGCAAAAAAAAACAGCGATACGACGGGGTATCTGAGATACTCCGTCGTATCGCCGCTGAGAATCTGGCCCTTTAGGTGCATATTTATGCCGGACGCATCTGGCAAACCCATTGATTTCCTATGCAAATATGCAAATGAGGGAGAAACGCTGATTCCCGAACATAGGCCCGTTCGGCGCAGGCTACGCACGGTAGGGTAGATTCATGTAGATCAGCGGATCTTTTGATCCGCGTGATCTATCTTTTTTACGATCTGCCTGTGCCAGTTTTTGAGGCAAGTGCTGTATTCAGAAAGCACTTGCCTCGTAAGTAGCCCTGGCGGATCGTAAATCCCCCGGCGGAATGCAAATTCCGCGGCTAGGTGGAGTTTACTATTTAAATCACGCGCGTCCCTGTGCCGATCGTACTGCGCATGCGCCGACGGCTAAATTTCCCAGCGTGCATTGCTTTAAATGACGTCGCAAGCACGTCATTGTTTTCGTCGTTAACGCTATTAACGTATGGCCGTATTCCCGAACGACTTACGTAAACGACGTAAAAAATTCAAAACTCGACGCGGGAACGACGGCCATACTTAACATAGGATCCGCCGCACTTACCCCGCATATAGCAGGGGTAACGATCCGCCGGAAAAAGCCGAACGCAAACGACGTAAAAAAAAAACGACGGCCGGGCATTCGATTCTGAATCGGCGGTTCTCCTCATTTGCATATTCGTCGCGTATAATAACTGAAGCGCCACCTAGCGGACGGCGGGAGATTGCAGCCTAAGATCCGACAGTGTAACTCACTTACACCTGTCGGCTCTAAGGGAGATCTATGCGGAACCTGATTCGAGGAATCCGCCGCATAAATCCGAGCGTCGGATCACACAGATACAACGGTGTATCAGTAGATACACCGTCGGATCTCTACATGAATCTACCCCGGTGTGCCTAAGCTGTTTGGCCGGCCTAAAGTTACCCCTCATAAAGCAGGGGTAACTTTGCACCAGACTTGCTCAAGTCAGCTGGAGAGCAGCATCAGCAGCACCATTACAGGACAACACATGGCAGCCGTGGTCCTAGCACTACTAATGGGTCCCCCGCCACCAGGGCCGCCATCAGAGGGGTACAGGTAGTACACCTGTAAGGGGCCCGGGGGTTCCCAGGGGCCCAGATGGGAACTCCCTTAAAAAAAGAAACCTTTTTTTTCTTTTTTTTTTTAGGGGTCCGGAGGCCACCAGGGCCCCAGATGGCAACCTCCCTTTTTTTTATATAAAAAGAAATTACCAAATAAAGGGGGCTTTCCATCCAGGACCTCTGGGCCCTTTAATATTAATAATGATAATAATAAATATATATATTTTTTGTCCGAAAGGCACTGGCCGTGAACTTGTTCTGCATACAGACGGCAGAACTTTTTCAGCCAACATTCTCGAAACTACGTCGTTTTTCTGCTCTTTTGTCCGATGGAGCGTACAGACGGTTTGATTATACGACAAAACACATGCATCGGAATATTCGATCGTGTGTGCGATCCTTTAGCCTGTAGGGTTCAATATTGGGTTGGCTCACCCTTTGCAGCTATAAAAGCTTCAACTCTTCTGAGAAGGCTGTCCACAAAGTTTAGGAGTGTGTCCATGGGAATGTTTGACCATTCTTCCAGAAGTGTATTTGTGAGGTCTGGAACTGATGTTGGACAAAAAGGCCCGGCTCACAGTCTCCGCTCTAATTCATTCCAAAGGTGTTGAGGTCAGGACTCTGTGCAGGCCAGTCCAGTTCCTCCACCCCAAACTCACTCATTTATGTCTTTATGGTCCTTGCTTTGTGGACTGGTCCAAATCATTTGATGAAAGGGGGGTTATGGTGCGGGGTTGTTTTCAGGAGTTGGACTTGGCCCCTTAGTTCCATTAAAGGGAACACTTAAGGCGTCAGCATACCAAGACATTTTGGACAATTTCATGCTCCCAACTTCGTAGAAACAGTTTGGGGACGGCCCCTTCCTGTTCCAACATGACTGCTCACCAGTGCACAAAGCACGGTCCATAAAAACACAGATGAGTAAGTTTGGGGTGGAGAAACTTGACTGGCCTGCACAGAGTCCTGGCCTCAACTAGATAGAACACCTTAGAAATGAATTAGAGCAGAGACTGCAAGCCAGGCCTTCTTGTCCATCACAAAAATATAAATAAAAATATATTTGTATTTTTTATTTTTTTATAAAAATAAAATAAAAAAAAGGGGGGTTCCCATCCGGGCCCCTGGGGACCCCCGGGCCCCTTACAGGTGTACTGCCTGTACCCCCCTGATGGCGGCCCTGGTCATAAGTCTCCATTGCTGTTATGAGGGCTGACATCTCCTGGGTGTTAAAGTTTTTTTTCCTCCTCTGCCTGTGGGGAACGGGAGCAGCCATCTCACAGCAAAAGTACCTTCCCTAGGGGGGAATAAAACTGGATGTACTTTTGCATCGGCTGGGTGTAAGTTGGGCCGGCGTATCTCTGTAAGTTGGGCCGGCATAGTTGTGAGCATGCTCACAAGGGAACGAACGTACTGAGCATGCTCCGTTCAAGATACGCCGGGCGTATATCACTAGACCATTCATTTGCATAACGTCACACCCACTTGCAGTTGCACCGGCTTACGCCGAAGGAATTAAGATACGCCGGCACAAAGTTAGGTGCAAGTGCTTTATGAATACTGTAGTTGCCTCTCTGAGTTACATCGGCGTAGTGTATCTGAGATACGCTACGCCCGCCTAAAGATAGGCAATTCTATCTGAATCTGGCCCAATGTGTTATACTGTATGGGCCAGATTCAGGTAGATGGGCGCTTCTTTACTTTGGAGTAACGTTTCTCATTTACGTTACTCCGCCGACACTTTCGGCGCAAGTACTGTTATTCACATAGCAGTTGCGCGTAAACTTGCACCAGAGTAACGATAATGCGCTGGCGTAACCCGACGCAAGTGGAAGTGGGTGTGATCACATGTAAATGATGGGCGGAGCCCAGCGCAGAGGCTTACGTTCAGCGCATCCTCCACGGAGCATGCGCAGTGAGTGCGGCTCCACTCGCCCCCTTGTGCGCATGCTCACAACTTCCGTCGGCACCACTTCACGGGAAACGTCCGCGCAATGCCTTACGTTGGGCGCTTAAAAGCGCAGGCGGAAACGCCATTCCGGCGCAAAAGTATATCCGTTTCCCCCCACCCCAGGGAAGATACTTTTGCACTGTAATGGCTGCTCCCGCTACCCCCAAAGAGAGGAGGAACCTAAACTTTAATGCCCAGGAGGTCTCTGTGGTCATCTCGGCTATGGAGACATTTAATGATTTCCTCCATGGGAAAAAAAAGCAGGAAGACCAGCAGGGAGAGGAAGCAGGGTATCCTGGACACCATTGCTGCCAGGGTCAATGTGCTAGGGTACTCCACCCGGACTGCAGGCGACATTCAAAAAAAAATAAACGACCTGCGGCGCAAGGTGAGGGGCAAGGTGGCCACCATTCGGAGCCATGAGTGGGGCACAGGTGGTGGTCCACCATGTCCTGTCACCCTGACCGCGGAGGAGGAGGTGGTCGCCCGCTGCCTGGACAGGGAGCAGTTGGAGGGGGTCCCTGGCTATGACTCCGTAGAGGAAGGCTCCAGGACAGGTAAGTGATTTTTACCCCCTTTTTGGTGTGTTGCATGTGGGGGGGGAGGGTACATGTGCCAAGTGTGTGGGACCACCAACATGTGTCTGCTTTGTGTCATCCACAGATGACGGAGCTGGGCCATCATCTCGTGCCGGCCAGTCCACCCCAACCTCCCAACGGGATCCTGATGACGAGGCCCTGGGTGCTGGAGACACCGAGGTGGAGGAGGAGAGTACCCACACCACTTCAGCAGAGGTGGTTGAGGAGGAGCCTGTCCATGAACAGGACTTTATTTTAATGTTGGAGGAGTCCTCCTCCTCTGCAGGGCCCTCTGTGATCCCCTCCCCCATCCTAGGTAGCCCCTCAAGGGCGACTCCATCCCCACGGGGACAACCTTCTTCTGCCCCCAGGAAGGCGACCCGGAAGACCAGGGGGGTGTCTGATCTGGTCCAGGACCAGGTAGTGTTGGACCACGCCAAACAGACCCAGAAAATGGGGGAGATTGCTGGCCACTTAGACAGGGTCGCAGACAGCCTGGGCTCCATGTCACAGCTGCCCAGTCGTGTGCAGGGCGTTGTGACCAGCCTGAGGAAGGTGCAGGCTGATATCCGGCACCTGACAGCAGCTGTCCGAGACAACACAGCTGCCATCCAGGAAGAGGGGAGGCAGCGGCAACATGACCAGCGGCATCAGATCACCCACCAGCTAAGGATGCAGGCCCAGACAAACCTGTATCTGAGCCGTATTGCTGTGGCATTGGAGGGCAGGCAGCCAACAGCTCCCAGGAGTGGCCCACCCGGGGGATCAGCCTCCTCCTGATGCCCCCCCACCCCCACCACCACCCACTCCCTCCAGGCAGCTGAGGAGCCCGAGAGTGCCCCCAAGGAGGAGCCCCCATCATCCCAGATGAGGGTTTTTTGATTTTTTGGTTGTTATATATTTTTGTTTATACTCAGGATATGAGTTTTTGTTTATTTTTGAATATTTTTGTTTATACTCAGGATATGAGTTTTTGTTTATTTTTGTTCTCAGGTTATGAGATATTTTTTTTTATTTTGTACTGCACACGGTCAGGAGTGCAGGGGACAGTGTGAATGGTGTGTGAATGTGAGAGGGTGGCACTCCTGACAGTAAGGGGTGTCACCCTCGGCCGTGGTGGTGAAGTTAACCCCACGGCTGAATGAATGACGTGTGAAAGGTGTATGAATGGACAGTGACATCATTGGGGCCTTGACGCTGGCGTTGCTGCTCCCAAGTCCTACATGCTGGACTTAATGTTTTGGTTTAGTGTCCAAAGATGCCTACGGCGAGGACCCTCCTGACTGCTCTTCCATCAGCAGACTGGGTGTCCTCTGGCAGGTGGGGACTGTGTGGGTCGGGGGTCAGGTCATCACGTATGTCAATCTGCAGGCCTTTTCTCATAGCAAAGTTGTGCAGAATACAACATGCAGCGATGATATGACACATGAAGGTAGGGGAATACAATAGGGTCCCCCCGGACTTATCCAGGCAGCGGAAACGGGACTTCAGGAGCCCAAATGTTTGCTCCACCACTCCACGGGTTTTGATGTGTGCTTCATTGTATCTTCTCTCTCCTCTGGTTTGGGGGTTCCGGAAAGGAGTCATTAGATGGGGTCCCAGTGCATATGCAGAGTCACCTGTAAGGGAAAAGACAGGAGGATGTTAGTCATGCATGTGCGACTTCTGTTGTGCATCACGGGAGGGGATAGTCATGCCTGCCACCCTTGTCACTCACCAACCAGCCAGCTGTCCCCATACATGTTCTGCTCGAATTCTGTTGGGATGGGGCTCTGACGGTATATGAAGCTGTCATGGCTGGACCCGGGGTGTTTGGCACGGACGTGCCATATGAGGCGCTGGGCATCGGCTATCACCTGTACGTTGATGGAATGCCAATGCTTCCGATTACGGTATATGTGCTCTGTGGCACTGGGGGGCTGGAGTGCCACATGTGTGCAATCAATGGCCCCCACAGTGCCTGGGAATCTGGCAATGTTGTAGAAATCTGTCATTGCCTTCAGCCGCAGCTCCTCAGTGGTTGGTCTGATGAACTGGTTGGACATGCGTCTGAGGATTGCGGGGACAACCTGGTGCACACATCTGCTTATGGAGGATTGTGACATCCCAGCCACCACTCCACTTGTACGCTGGAATGATCCACTGGCAAGGAAATGAAGTGTTGCCAGTACCTTCACCAGTGGCTGCACTGCTTGTGAGCGGTGTGTTGGGCTGGTGATGTCATCCTGCAGGGTTGTGGTTAGTTCAAGTATTGCATCTGGGCTGAATCTGAAGAGGCGATACACCTCCTCATCACCCATGCCAAAGAGGTTCATACGCGTGCGGTATATCCTCTCACGTGCCCGCCTCCTCCGTAGCGAGGGACCCAGTACTAGTCTTAGGACCACGAGTGCCCCTGGCATGTTGGCACACAGAGGTGTTGTCCTTGCAAGTGTGGTTGTTCAGCTTGCTAGTTTCGTCGGTAACGCTGCTGTAGCTGCTCTCCTGCTGACCTGTGACCGTCTGGAGTAAAGATAAAGCAGCCTTTTGTAGAAATAACTTTGCGCCGGACGGACGAGATACGCGCGGCGCATGTAGCCAGCGTATGGTGCTAATCCGTTCGCGAATTGGGAAATCTCCCTCATTTGCATATTTGCAGGGGAAATCAATAGGCGCGACTGATGCGCCAAGCGAAATTAAGCGCTGACGATACTCTGGCGTCGGAACGTTCCGCCGGTCGGAAATGGCCCGTTATTGGGCGCATCTAGTTTGGTGGGTACGGCCACATAGAAACGACGGCGCATCATCACAGTTACGCGGCGCATATCGAAATACTCCAGCGCAAGTGTTCCTGAATCTGGCCCTATCTGTGTGATAAGTGCAAAAACATACGTGCTGATTAAGTTAGAAATTTAGAGCTGTATTATAGACAGTGCTCACTTCCTATGCTGTCTCTAGGGTAGTAATTACTGTAGATCTCTTGGTTCTTATCTTAGGTCTACAGAACAGGTAGATTTTATGTAATGGAGATAGAAGTGTAGGTGGGTCTGTGTATGTTTATAAAGAAAACTGTACAGGGTTGACAACACTTGTAATGTAATTTGTTGTAAGCCTACAAGAGGACCTTGTGTGAAAGGGGCTCCTGCACTGTCGGGGAATACAGCTAGGGGGCACTGCGTGCAGATGCCTGGTAGTCTGTCCTAGACCAGAAAGTATGTGATAAGTGAAAAAATAATGGTGTCTGCGCTGTGCTAGGGGTATGTGCCACAATGGTGCACAAACCAAGGGAAGGGTCCTAGGAACTAGGTAAATAATTAACAAGTGTAAACAACATGTGAAAAGTGGATATTGAAACACACAAATAAGGATAACACCATAAAACGTAATGACATCTAGACATCAAATGGTTTCACGGAGTGAATAATACAAAGGTGGAATAATGAATAGTCTGTGGTGAAAGTCCCAAAAAAATTCTGTGAGTGAAATGCCCAGAGCAGAAAGAAAACTTCCAACATAGAAATGATGCAGATGGAGACTTTGGTGCAGACACCCCTAGTGCTCTCTAACCGCTCACCTTCCAGGTATGTACAGATAGCCAAAAAAAATCCAATCCACCAGAGAAAATGGACAGCAGTAAGGGATCCACTCCAGCAGAGAAAAACGCACAGCAGTAAGGGATCCACTCCAGCAGAGAACGCACAGCAGTAAAGGATGACGACAAAGGATCTCAATGGCAGATGAGCATGTAAAAATCAGAGACACAGCATAATCCTGTGATGGCACTAAAGATAAATCACACAGACATGCACTCACTTTGTGATCATGAAAGGTGGGCCTATCTCCCACAAACTCCGAGTTCGTACAGGTCCGGATCAAAGTTTAGGGTCCCCCCAGTCCCTTCTCCAGCTCCAAGTGGCCAAAAGGCAGATAGATGGATCTCAAGCAGATGGCAGATGGATGTGCGAGGAGAGAGAACAGAGGAAGCACATAGCAAAGTACCGCCGTATAAAAGGTTTATTGGATCAATAGAAAAAAATAAAAACTCACATTTGCAAGATAAAAACTGGGCACAACTCCATACGAGCAGCGAACTCGTCTCCCAGCCGTCAAACGTGCACGCTCTAGTGCTCTTGACGCGTATATTCATGTGACTTCTTCAGAGGATCTATGAATAACTGAATAACTGCCGTCAGACTGCCTAGCCACTCGTGGAGAAGCACAAGTATACAATGAGTTGATATGATCTGGGAATTACTTAAGTAGTCCCACACCCTGGGATGAACGCTTACAAGCTAAACCCTAAACCTTATGAAAACGCCACTGGAGAAGATGGACAGAGAACTTAAACACTGAGAACTAAATCTCCGCTCTTTTCGCTGCTGATTTTTCCTTTTTATCTTTTATTATTTATTTACTTCACTACCTTTTTTTTCCCTTTTTTTTCGCTTAACAGACACCCTCACTGAATAGTGTTGCTGTGGCTTAATGGTAATCATCTGCTCCTGGCTAGGAACACTCAGAAAACTATGCTAAACCTGATAACTGACTACTGCCATCTAGCGGCGGACAACAAATTGAGATGCTCTCCCCATTTTTTTTACATGGAATGTCTAATTTTTCATTTTCTTTTTTCTTTTTGTGTGCTCTTTTTTTTTCTCTCCCCCTCCTTGATGCACGTTTTTTTCTCAGGTCTCACCTGTACAATGAACCTTGTGAACTACCACCATGGCAAATATACCTGGCTTATATCACTTTCCACTGACGGATGACGGCCGTCGATCTTCACTACCCGTTAGACCAAGTGTTTAATTTAAAAAAAAATTTTTTTTTGCTTTATCTTCCTAGTCCCGTTTCTGGTTGATTGCCTTTCAGAAAGGCTGTGTCTTTTTCACTAAATGTTCTACTAGGAATCCGTTTTATATAACCTTTTTTTTTTTTATATTTCTCTTTCCTTGTTTAGGAATCTTGTTTGCTACCATCCTACATTCCCATAGAGTGCACCTGGAGGGAGATTTCTCTGTCCAGGTGCACTACCTTTGTTTCTACTTTAGAGAGTGTTATTAATAATCTAAAGTATATTAAAATGTACCTCCCGCTGCTGGATCTATTTCCAGGTACTTAAACTCTTCTTCACTTATTTCACTCTTTTCTTCTGCTCTCTCCTATCTTAATCCCCCCCCCCCCCATCCCACCCTAGTTCAGATAAGCTGACTGATTTGTAAGATGGTGTCACCTGACCGACACAGATCGCTAACATCACTTTGAAAGTTTATTGTAGGGTCACTACTTGTGACAACTTTACCTGAGACCGATTGCCTACTCGTCCCTGGGGAAGAACCCGCTGATCATTTCACACAACACGAAAGGTCTGAACATACCTGAGAAAAGGACGTCCTTACTCAGAGAACTTAAAAGAGGTAAGCCCCATTTTGTCTTCTTACAGGAGACCCACTTCAAAACAGGACAAATCCAAAAACTGACCAATACCTACTTTATCTCAGCACACCATGCGACCAATGACAAGGCTAAGACTAAAGGAGTAACAATTCTAATCAGTAAAGATGCACCCTTTACCCTCACAGATCATCTAGTAGATCCAGAGGGACGGTATATTTTATTAAAGGCCACGTACCTAGGCAAACCCATAACCCTGGCGAACGCGTACTTTCCAAATACTGCACATGTCGCCTTCTGTAGGAAAGTAACACGAGAACTTCTGGGATTCATGTCAGGTCTTCTAATACTAGGCGGTGAATTTAACGTTCCCTTAGTACCGGCAGCAGATTCTTCGTCGGGTAAATCCTGTATTACATACCGGGTACTTAAAACAATTAAACAACTGCTCAACTCACTACAGCTGATAGATACATGGAGATTTCTACACCCTGACAGAAGGGACTTTACGTTCCATTCAATCCCACACAATCGTTACTCCAGGATAGACTATCTGTTCATTACCCAAATAGATCTCCACCTAGTGAGGGATGCTCAGATAGGGATCCAATCGCTGTCAGATCACACACCAATCTCCTTGACACTAGATCTCAGTCGAGGGACGCCCAGATCAAATACCTGGAGGCTAAACGCCTCACTCCTAACCGACCCGGAGTTGCTCCCGGGGATCACCTCCTCCCTCCGGGAGTACTTCCATATCAACGACACACCTGGAATGGACCGTTTAATGGTCTGACAAGCACACAAATGCTACATGAGGGGTGAGTTGATCAGACTGGGCTCTCTAAAAAAGAAACAGCGATCCCAACTGATCATAGACCTGGCAAACAAAATACACAAATTAGAGAGCAAGCACAAACATTCACCATCGCTACAATCTGCGTCGGAACTCCTGGAGGCCCGAAAGGACCTACGAGAGCTATTTGAGTTCAAAACTAAGAGGATGTTATTCTTCAAAAAGAAGCTTTACTATGAGGCAGGCAGTCGGGAAAATATTTGGCAAGAGCCTTGAGAGAGGCGAACGCTGTCAATCATATCCCAAGCATTAAGTCCAATAACAGAACAATAGAGATCTCCACAGAGGCTATAGCCACGCAATTTCATAGATACTACACCAAGCTTTACAACCTCCCGGCACAACATAAACCACGAACATTGGAGGGCGACAGGGCAGCTACTATACTAGATTATTTGACTAAAAGTGGCCTCCCTAAAATAGACGAACTACTGCTAAATACACTAGACGGACAAATAAGTCGAGGAAACTCAGTCGGCAATTAAAGCTCTGAAACCCGGGAAAAGTCCGGGACCGGACGGATTTACATCGACTTATTATAAAACCTTCTACGAGACTCTGTTGATGCATTTGACCATTGCATTGAACACTATGGGCCAGATTCAGGAACAGTTAGGCTGGCGGATCCAGTGATCCGCCAGCCTAACTGTGACTTTGAGCCGGCGTTTCTGTTTTCTGTAACCAGAAAACAAGAAACGCCGGGTTGAAGTTCCGATGCGAGCAGCGTAACTGAGTTTCGCCATCGCATCGTTACTTCAACTTAAAAATGGCGCCGATTTATACTCAAAAAATATGTTAATGAGCGGAAATCGGCAATTCACGATCGAATTCCGGCGCGACGCAGTGACGATACGACGTTTCCGGACGGGATACGCGGCGCGAAGATATACCTACATGGGGTTGGAGTATCCTATGTTAGGTATAGGCGTCGTCATCGCGTCGGGTAAAAAAAAAATCACGTCGCTTGCGTAAAAAGTTCATGAATGGGAATGTGACGTCATTGACGTTCATTCACAGAATTTGGAGCATGCGCACGGGGATGTTTTAACACTCGACGCATGCGCAGTACGTTCGCGGCGGGAACGCGCTTCGTTTAAATACTACACGCCCCGTACCCGCCCAATTTGAATTCCGCCGGCTCATTTGCGATGCGCTGCAGCAACTTTAGGAGCAAGTGCTTCGTGAATGACAGCACTTGCTGCTAAAATTGCGGCAGAGTAACGTAAATGAGAAGCGTTACTCTGGAGCAAAGATGCTCCCATCTACCTGAATCTGGCCCTATGTCCTCACCCAGATCAGTGCCTACTGACTTTCTATCTGCCCATATTACACTGATCCCGAAACCTGGGAAAGACCATGCAGAATGCTCCAGCTACAGGCCTATATCCCTGCTAAACCTGGATCTCAAAATCCTGGCGAAAGTTATGTCCAATAGACTAAGACCCTTACTGACATCTATAGTGGGCCAAGATCAGGTGGGCTTTATCCCGGGAAGGGAAGCAAGGGATAATGTGATTAAGGCATTGCTTCTGACGAATGAGGCATGCGAGGGTACTGGCAGAGGCCTTCTCCTCTCCACTGATGCGGAGAAGGCCTTCGACAGGGTCGCTTGGGACTACATGAAAGCCACCTGTGAATTCATAGGCCTGGGTCCTCACATGGTATCCTGGATTGGTGCCCTGTATGACAGACCCACAGCTAGACTTAATTCAATGGATCACTATCAGAAGAGGTTCCAATCTCGAACGGGACCAGAGAGGGCTGCCCCTTGTCCCCTTTACTGTTCATTTTGTCACTAGAGCCCTTCATCAGAATGATTAACAAGGATAATTCAATACCAGGCTTCAAAGTAGCTGAAACTGAATATAAGATCGCGGCCTACGCGGATGATCTACTTTTTTTTCTGACAAACCCCCACATTACAATCCTCAATTTAATGAAACAATTTTCGACCTACGGATATATCTCGAACCTCAAAATAAATTTCTCCAAATCAGAGGCAATGAATCTCACCCTGACAAAGGAATCCCTAGTCAGAACGCAAATTAATTGCCCCTTTAAATGGGTAACAGGAGCGCTTAAATATCTGGGAACGTGGCTGACCCCCTCCGTGACCTCTATTTATGAACAGAACTTTCCTAAACTACTTACAGGGGACTTACAGAAATGGAACACTAAATTCTTCTCGTGGTTCGGGAGAGCAGCGATAATGAAAATGGTTATCCTACCAAAATTGCTTTATCTCTTCAGAACCCTCCCAATTAAATTACCGCAGACATTTTTTAAGTCCCTACGGTCCACTCTTATTCAGTTCCTATAGAAGCATAAAAAACCTAGAATAAAATTTTCACTCCTCACTAGACCAAAGGAAAAGGGAGGAATGGGAATACCGAACTTCTATCACTACTATTTAGCCTCACACCTAATGAGGGTAATTGATTGGCATTGCCACAGCAGTTCTAAATATTGGGTTAGACTAGAGGAATCCCTGTCTGAGACACCCCTCTTATACCTTCCCTGGATCCCATGGAGCTGTCAACGTGACTCCATTAAGAAAAACCCATTGACTGGTACCACCTTAATGTTGTTCCACGAAGTAGCCACTAAGACGAATATAACAGACGATACTAGCCCACTGACCCCACTGTGGAATAACCCAGATTTCCCCCCAGGCATGCAAAATGACAACCTGTTACCTCTTAGGCATAGGTGTGCGCAGTCTATTGCATTAGGGTGTGCGCCCCAAACCTCAAACACACACTACTGATCACTCACGATGTTCATTCAGAAAGGGAAGGGGAGGGTCAATTACATATTTACCGAAACCTTCCTCCACTCATCCTAATACATCCTTGCAGCAACAGCTGGCGGGAGAGGAGGGAAGCTGGTAGCACTGCAGGGGAAGGATGGAGCCAGGGAAGTAGGTGGGATCTGTGCTTCAAATGGTGATTAGGGTGTGCCTGGGCACACCTGGCACACCCTGTGCGCACGCCTATGCTCTTAGGCCCAACAAACCCATACTAATGATGGACTGTTTCTCACACGGGAAATTTAAGAACCTAACGGCACTCAAACATGACAATGAACTGCCCATACTGTCCTGGCTGACGTACTTTCAAATTAGAGACTACGCCAACTCAGGGAAGAGAAAGCTTACATTTTCGAGAGAGTTGACTGACCTCGAAAACACATGTAAGAAAGGTGCTCAATTTGATAGGGCGACCTCCGCAATGTACTTGTGGTTGCAAGACGCGACGACCACTTCAGACGACAGGTTCAGAAGGACCTGGTCAAAGGATCTGAACATAGCTATTACCGACAAACAGTGGATGAAAGCTTGCTCATTAGCACATACGTGCTCTATAAGTACCAAGACACAAGAAACTTCATACAAATTATTGACACATTGGTACATCACACCGGACAAACTCCACAAATTGTCGCCACAAGCTTGAGACAAATGATGGAGGTGTGGTATCAACACGGGTACCCTTATACATATATGGTGGGACTGCCCGGTCCTACAGGACTACTGGTTTAGAGTTAAAGGGGTGGTGAGGCAAATCACGGAGACCAACATAGAACTAGATGCAGCATGCTGTCTCCTCAATATCAACAATTTCTCAATGAAGCGCTACAAATGTTCGCTCACAAAACATCTCCTGAATGCCGCCAAGTCCTTGATCCCTATCCTCTGGAAAAGTACAAAACCCCCCTCCATTCGGGACTGGCTTAAAAAAGTGTCTGACACATGTTACATGGAAGACACTTCAGCCCAAAATTCAGATAGTGTGGATTCATACCACAAAACCTGGTCTCCGTGGTTCACTTTCAAAACCTCCTCAGAGTATGACTTACTGCTTACCCCCTGAACTGAACACTTGCTGGCTCATGCCACGATATCGGATACGGACTTGACCCAATGAATAGACATAATAACCCCACAGCAGTCACCAATTATCTCTCCTTACCCCACTTACACCCCCCCCTTTTTCCTTTCTCCCCTCTTTTCTTCTCTCTTCGAAGCTGTATAAGCTACATGTTATGCCATGTTCAAACGGCCCACATTAATGGTTAAGTTGAATGTTAAATCTCACCCTAACATGGGTCTTTATTTAGGGCCCACATAAGCGAAAGGATAGATACGTCTTATCGTGCATCTGTTACGACCTGAACTAGAACTCTACAGATCTACCAATAGAACTGAATGCCATGTTTTCTTTATAATGTCATTCTATGTAACACTGTATAACATGTTTACTTCTTATTGCTTATGTATCGCACTATTTGGCCTTAATAAACTTTTTTTTTATGTAAAAAAAAAAAGCATTTTTGCAGACTCTCACTCCACATATGCTAGCCCTCTTTCTTTCACTACTTCAGGGCAAATCACTGCACTCTTCGTTCTTGCACACCTCTGTAACCGTGATCCCTAAGCCGGGTAAAGACCCATCCTCCCCTGATAATTACCGTCCCATCGTCCTGCTAAATTCAGACTATAAAATTTTCACCAAGATTTTAGCAAATAGACTCTCTCTAATTCTACCGGCACTAATTCATAGAAACCAAGTGGGATTCGTCCCCATGCGACACGCAGGTGACAACACACGGCGGACGATTGACCTTATTGATCTACTCAACAGAACCAAAAACCCTGCTTTGATCCTTAGTTTAGACGCTCAAAAAGCATTCGATCGCCTTAGTTGGCCATTCATGTTTGCAATTCTATCCTGCTACGGATTCTCAGGTCCCTTTGTCCAAGCTCTTCAAGCCTTATACTCCAAGCCCACTTCACAAGTGCTACTTTCCTCACATTTATCACTTAGCAATGGTACTAGACAGGGCTGTCCTTTATCACCTCTGCTCTTCATCCTTAGTTTAACCACTTAAGGACCCCCGCACGCACATATACGGCCACAGAATGGCACGTACAGGCACAAGGGCGTAAATTTACGTCCCCGCCTAAGTGCGGTTCGGGGGTCCCATCGGGACCCCCTCCGCGGCGTGCGGGGGTCCCCCTCGCTCCGGGAGCGATCCGGGATCTGGGGGCGGATGTCGGCGAATACCCGCCCCCCCGCGATCGCTCCCAGCCAATGGGAGCGCGCTCCCAACCTGTCACTTCCTCCTCCTGTGTTTACACAGGAAGGAGGAAATGATGTATTCTCTCATCGCAGCGCTGTTTCCCAGCGCTGCTGATGAGAGAAGACATCACAAGTAAGTGTGCACCAACACAACACTGACACACACTCACATAGGCATATTAACCCCTTGTGATCGCCCCCCCCCCCCACCCCCCTGTCACAGTGTCACTGAATGCAGTGATCTAATCACTGCATTTAGTGTCAGTGTGACAGGCAGTGTAAAAAACAGTTAGTGTTAGGTTCAGGATAGCCCCCCCCACCCCCCCTAATAAAGTTTTAACCCCCTGATCACCGCCCTAGTTAACCCTTTCACTCCCTATTGCCAGCGTCACTAAGCGATCATTTTTCTGATCGCTGTATTAGTGTCGCTGTTCCCGCTAGGTAGCTATTTTTTTTTTTTGCGATTTTTTTTTTTTACTAAAGACATGTGGCTAAATAAATTTTGGCCTAAATGTTTGACTAAAATTTAGTTTATTTGATATTTTTTTAACAAAAAGTAAAAAATAGTGTTTTTTTTTCAAAAATGTCGCTCTATTTTTGTATATAGCGCAAAAAATAAAAATCGCAGAGGTGATCAAATACCACCAAAAGAAAGCTCTATTTGTGGTAAAAAAAGGACGCAAATTTTGTTTGGGAGCCACGTCGCACGACCGCGCAATTGTCTGTTAAAGCGACGCAGTGCCGAATCGCAAAAACACCTTGGGTCATTTACCAGCGTATTGGTCCGGGTCTTAAGTGGTTAAAGCCCCTGGCTGTGGTTATACAAGAATGTCCAGATATTAGAGGCATTCGTCTTCGACACATGAAATATAAATTGTCTCTATTTGCCGACAATGTCCTCCTCACTCTCACTCACCCAAACTCTTCCCTGCCACATCTACATGACATTCTAGATGCTTTTGAATGCCTTTCAGGTTTTAAAATTAATCCTGCTAAAACAGAAGTGTTACCTAAAAAACATTCCCCCGTCTCTCCTGTCTTCCCTCCAAAGCAAATATAGATACCATTGGTGTTCACAGTCACTTAAATATCTAGGGGTTCAGCTCACAGCCTCTTTTGACACTCTATATCGGGCCAACTTTCCTCCCCTGTTTTCGGAAATTAACCGTTTACTGACTCAATGGACTGCCCTCCCTCTATCCATGTTGGGGAGAATTAATATTCTTAAAATGTCCGTCCTGCCTAGATTGTTATATTTGTTTGAAACGCTACCAGTAGCGATCCCAATGACGCAGCTTAAAAACCTTAAAAGGAGGAGTCTTCGCTTTATCTGGAATAATTCCTCCCATAGGCTGGCAGGGTCGGTGGTCCAAGCCCGGAAGAGTAGGGGGGGATTAGGAGGCCTGGATTTCATTAAATATTATTTTGCCTCACATCTGAGAGCTCTCGCCTCCTGGACCTCTCGAAAACCCCCGAATAGGTGGGCGGAGATAGAAATGAGTGTCGCAGCTCTAGTCCACCCTTGTTATATGCTTTGGCCTTCTGCTTCCCTTCATATTCCCCAATTGCGGAAAATTTGTTTAGCCCCCATGCTGTTCACTTTATCTATTTGGAGGCGCTGTTCTGAGCGCTACTCCTTGTCCTCTTCAAGCCCACCACTCTTGAATGTTTTATTCAACCCGGACATCCCAGATAGCCTCTCCTACGACCGTATGCTACCTTGGATTTAGGCAGGACTTTTCCAACTACGACACTTTGTTAACCCGGTGACCCAGCATTTTCTGACTTTCCCCCAGTTGCAGAGTCGACATCAGATTCCCCAAAAGCTTTTCCATTCATATCTACAGATTAGACACTTTTTCTCTACTTTGTCCCTTTCTTTGACTTTGGAAAGGCCAACTGACTTTGAAACCCTATGAGCTAGAGGCCCTCATGAGTAGTGTTGCTCACGAATATTCGCATTGCGAATATTCGCTACGAATATTGCATATTCGAGTATTCGCGAATAACTCGAATATTGCGGCGAATATTCGCTATAGCGAATATTCGTATTTTTTCAAATTTATTTTTAAAACAGATCACATCCTAGTGATCTCCATCGACGTCTGAAAGCATTGCTGGTATGATTAGAGAGAGACCCTGGGCCGAGTAGCTGATGCGACTCTTTTATGTTGCCGAAAATTCGCATTGTGAATTGTCGGCAACATAAAAGAATCGTATCAGCTACTCGGCCCTTCTTTTGCATCAGAGCCAATCAGAATAACTTGAATATTCGGCAAAAGGAATATTGCGCGATATTCCTTTTGCCGAATATTCGAGTTATTCTGATTGGCTCTGATGCAAAAGAAGGGCGGAGAAGATAATCGCGCAATAGGAATATTGCGCGATTATCTTCTCCGCCCTTCTTTTGCCCCCTTATTCTCCTTTCTTTTAAGTAGAGTTAGTGTAGAGTTAGTGTTTACTGCATATTAGTTTAGTAATACAGGAAATGATCTCCGTTTATGAGAATTTCGCAATAATTTTCTCATTAGCGAAATTTCGCAAACATTTTTTTGGATAAAATATCACGAATATTCGATATTAGCGAATATTCTTCTATATATTTGCGCAATATAGCGAAATCGAATATGGCGTATTCCGCTCAACACTACTCATGAGCCCCAAATGATCTCTACCATCTACAAGATATTGCATTAGGCAGTTCCTATAGTGGTGAACACTCACCTCTACATGAGAAAATGGTCCCAAATTTTACAACACAATATCTCCTTGTTAGATTGGGAGAGCGTGTGGAGGCACACTTCCAGGATTTCTCGTTGTGTAGCCCATAAGGAATCTGCATACAAAGTCCTGATGCACTGGCATAGGACCCCAGACATATTGCATGCCCGCAACCGAACGGTCTCTAAACAATGCTGGAGGTGTAATAGTGCTGTGGGCTCACATCTCCACATCTTCTGGAAGTGTCCCCCTGTTCACCGTTTTTGGCTTCAAGTCCAGAAGCTGGTAGGGGATTTGGTGGGGATTCCCGTCACTTTGACGCCCATGTACTGCTTAGTGGTTCTCCTATTCCCTGGTGTCTCTAAGGCCTTGCACCGATTGATATCTTTTATACTGCTGGCTGCTAAGAGGGTCATCCCTAGACTATGGTTGTTCACCTCACCCCCAACAATCCCACAGCGGCTTGCTACTGTAGCTGACATCCGCAAAATGGAGCAACTGATGGCTACAGTGGAGGGTTTGAAAGATACATTTTCTGAAACGTGGTCAGTGTGGGATGACTCAGTTTACGGGTCTGACGGAGGCGACCCGAGTTAGTTAGCTTCATTCACCTATACATTCCACTAGTGTGTTTACCACTGCTATGTACAGGGTTTTTCTGTGCTGTTTTACAGTATGTTTGTAGAGTGATTATGTTGCCTCCATGGCCATTGGACAGATGATTATTGCAATCATATTTCAAATGCTCTCTTTTGATATTTTCCTTATATTTTTTTTTTAATATTTTTTTCTATCTTATTGTGATGGACTCCCTTATTCCCACTCAAAACAATCGTGTTTCCACATCGCCATTCCTATATTTATACTATTTTTGTATGCTCAGTAGTTCACTAAGACAATGTATACCTGTGTTTCTTTATACTGTTGATGATTCATCTGTACTCTTCTTGTACAATTTGTAAAACTTATAAATAAACAATTTGAAAAAAAAAAAGAGAAGCAGCAAAATATATTTTGTGGTACAATTCCACATATAACCATGGCATGTGTGAGCAATAAATAATTTAGTGACAACTTTTTTTATTTTTTTGTCATTATTCAATCACTTTGGACTAAAACATTTAATATTCAATGGGCTCAACATGCCTCTCAGCAATTTTCTTGGGGTGTCTACTTTCCAAAATGGGGTCATTCTGCAGGGTTATGTACTGCCCTGCCATTTCAGCACCTCAGGAAATGATATAAGCATTCATAAACTAAAAGCTGTGTAAATTCCAGAAAACATTCCCTAGTTTGCAGGTGCTATAGCTTTTACGCAAACCAATAAATATACGCGTATTGACCTTTTTTTTTTTTTTTTTTTACCAAAGACATGTGGCTGAAAACATTTTGGCCTAAGTGTATGACTAAAATTGAGTTTATGGACGTGGCCCTCTGACCGAGAGAGATGTGGATCACATAAACACACAACAAGACTTACAACATAAATAGACCTGAAGTGTGCCTTGGTGGTCTGGTCAGTATGCCAAGAAAAGGGGGCATACCCAAGGTAACTAATGGGTAGTTAATTGAAGAAGGACATGCTGAGAAGTGCCCTGAAAAAAGGGAAGGGTGGGAGGGTGTCGTGGCCCTCTGACCAAGTGAGATGTGGATAACATAAACACACGACAAGACTTACAATATAAATAGACCTGAAGTGTGCCTTGATGGTCTGGTCAGTATGCCAAGAAAAGGGGGCAAAAGACTCTGATAGGGAAACAGCTTTTATTGATTTCTTGTATTTATTGAGGCAGCTTGGTAAAAACTTGTGCCATTTCTTCCTGAGGATTTGGGATGTATGTGGCAAAACAAGGGGACTTCCATCAGCCTGGTATCTTGATTACGTGGTCTGATACTCCCTGTTGGGAGGCAGCTGAGGCTCAATTCGGAAAGAATGTCCAGAGAACTGACTGGGGTTTGAAGCCCAAGTTACTTAGGAGGACTCTGACATGCTTGACGCACTGGCTGCCACTCAGTGAGCTGGTTTAGAAAGGGTAGCAATGAGCTACCATCAGAATGGCTGGGTAGTCGGTCAAGCACCTTCACTGGGTGTCACGCGTTGTCAGTCTGAAACAGGTTGATGTCAATCCCAGGGGCTGGTTTGTTGCGTTTGCAGACTGTGAGAGTGTAGTGGTTCGAAAGCAAGTCGGGTGGCGTTGGAGCAGTGTCTGACTGCCGTAGCCGCTGACTGTAAATTCACTAGGTCGATGGGAACTGTAGCAGGCCGGGTAGATGGCTGTTTGGGCGACTAGGCTGGGCAAAGCCCTAAACAGGGAACGAGTAAGGATTTTAGACATGTCCCTAAAGAGGGCACTCTTAAAGGTAGGCGCTTGCCACTGACTACAGGTTGGTGCTTCTGTATGCCATGTAGGAAGGACTTGACTGCATGGGCTTAAGAATACTGACGGTTTACTGGGGTCCTGCAGGGACAGGAAATGCTGGACGCCATCTAGATATGGCATGATAGTATTGTGAGAAAGGGTCAGCTGCGCGTGGCAATACGATATGAAGGCTAGGACGTGTCTAACGCTGCCTATTGCTGCTCTGGGGCAAGAGGCCTTCAGTGTGTTGCGTGCCAAGGAGTGGTTAATAAGCTGGGTTGCGTTGGTAAGATGCGACTTTGGTCCATCGTCAGCAATGACCAGGGTGAGACAGGAATAGTTGTTGGGTCGGCTCCAGGCTCTTGCTGGAAAAAAAACAAAGTAAGGTTGGAATGGGAAAGCACATCAGCTGCGATTTTGCATTTGCCTGGAATATGTCTACATAAGATATTAACTGGTGACGAAGTGACAGCTGCACGAGCCTGCGCAGGAAGGACGTGATGGGGAGTGACTTAGATCTACCTTAATTGATGTCAGCTGTGGCCTGATTGTCTGTGGTGAAGAACACTGTCTGTTCTGTTCAAGTGTGGCCCCAGACCTGGGCAGCTGCCACGATGGGGTACAGCACGAGGCGTGATGAAGACTGGGTAAAGCAGGAATTTAAGAGAATTTCTGTGGGCCAAGGTTTGGAGAACCAGTGGCGGCCGAAAAATGGCCGCAAAAGCCAGTGGTGGCTCGGCTGACACTGCCGGGATGAAGATTGAAATGTTGTTCTATCAGGTGGGGAAGTTGTCCCACATAGCTAAGTGTGCTACTGATGCTTTGTCTAGTTTGAGAACTTGGACTGGATCTTGCATTGGTGTGAGAAAATCAAGACAATACACAGGTGCTCAACAAGACGATATACATGCACTCGCTGACAAACGTGCTCTCGCAGACCAACATGCGCTCACAGACCAATGTGCGCTTGCAGACCAACGTGCGCTCGCAGACCAACGTGCGCTCGCAGACTAATGTGCGCCCGCAGACCAATGTGCGCCCGCAGACCAATGTGCGCCCGCAGACCAATGCGTGCCTGCAGACCAATGTGCGCCCGCAGACCAAGGTGCACTTGCTGGTGCTGAATGGAAACTTGAACTAACCTCAGGGAAAAAGACAGAGAAAAGATGAGTGGCCCGCGTGCCACTGAAGATGAATGGTCAACTGGGTGCCACTGTGTGTTTGTGTGGCTGATTGTTTGTGACTGAGGTGTGTTTGCAAGTTTAGTTTGTATTCGGGTTTGCACTAGACATGTGCACATCATTTTTATTTTCCGTTTCGTATCGTTCCGTAGGTTTGTTTCCGTTCGTTTTTCGTAAGACGGCCATTTTCCCGTTTGTTCCCGTTCGTTTTTCATACAACGTGATTTTTTTCGTATTCCGATCGTTTCGTATTTTTAGATAATCATTTTCGTGAATTTTCGTCATTTTGTACTTTCGTAAATATATCGCGGGATTCGCGGCACTTTCAACACGCGGCTCATCCATAGTAACTATTGTTAAGCCCCATACACTTGGTCAGACTTTTTTAACAACAAACATAAAAACTATCGTTTTCCGATCGTTCTCAGAAAATTTGTTTGTTTTTAAACTCCATCAGAAAACCATTTTTGGGTTCAAAAGTCTGGCCAACTGATCTCCCTTCAGATGCAAATCCACAGAAAAGTTTATTTGGCTTTACTCAACACAAAAAAAGCTGCTTCACTAACTACACTCACTGCATTCTGCAAATCTTTTGTTTATACTATAAACAAAAGATTTGCATTCTGTATTCAAATACAATACAGAATGCCAATATTTTGTTTATACTATAAACAGAAGATTTGCCTTCTGTATTTAAAAACAATACAGAATGCCAATCTTCTGTTTATACTATAAACAGAAGATTGGCATTCTGTATTTTGAATACAAAATACAAACAGAAAAGGCATTCAAACAAAATACAGCATGCAAATCTTTTGTTACAGATTTAATTTTCGTTCTTTTGCCGTTTTCATTTTGTCATATTTCCTTCGGATCGTTCGTTCGTATTTGCTATCGTTCATTATGCGGCTCATTCGTAATCCCGTAGTTTTCGTATTTTGGTGCTTTAATTTTTTCGTATGTACACATTATCCCGCGGGTACGAAAATGAACATTTTCATACGAAAATAACATTCGTACGAACGGGAATGCACATATCTAGTTTGCACGTAGGTGTGTGCCGCAAGGTGTTTTATGCAGACAATATTGTGTGGTTGAAAGGGTGTCAGTGAGTTTCAGGTTCCTGGGATGATATTGTGTGTTTGCAGGGGCCTCGATGAGTATGAAGGTTTGTTTTGAGATGGCATTGCAGTGGGGCTGCTGAGATGGTATTGCGTTTACAAGGGCCTAAATAAGAGTGTCAGGCTGCAAAGACAATTTCGCGTGGTTGCGAGGGTCTTAAGGAGAGTGGGGCTGCTGAGACGGTATAGCGTTTGCAAGGGTCTCAACAAGGGTGTCCGGCTGCTGAGACGGTATTGTGTGGTTGCAAGGGTCTCAATGAGTGTGGGGCTGCTGAGATGGTATTGCGTTTGCAAGGGTCTCCACAAGGGTATCAGGC